>CANYBF011293324.1:0-11456 GCA_948192965.1 Dalechampia spathulata | reverse complement strand
GATGCAATACGAGAAAAAGGTTATATGATCATACTAGGCATAATGATGTAAATTCCTACGAGAAAAAAAGGAAAATTTTATCATGAGATAAATGAAATGACATTGAATTTAAATGAGCTAATATGGTTCGAAATAAAATTATAGTGTAATGGAAAACCCAGTATATGCGCATTAATGAATCTGAAGAACGAGGAATAAGAGGGAGAATGCATAGCATAAAATGCATTCTCATATGCTCATTGTTCATAATTCATGACATATGACATACTATGTTTGGATTTCACTATATGATTTAAATAATGCAACTATCATTGAATAATAAATTCTGTTAGGAATGTGATCATAATCGTATTAAATATTACATATCTTTATGGTATATTATAAAAATAAAGTATGTTTGTTATTTGACATGTTAAATTGTTGGTATCATTATTTTGTGACATATAAATGCTTTAAATTGTAAACTAGCACCACTGATTTTATTCTCAGCGTTTGTCATTTGATAAACGTAGGATCAAGCAAGGTAGCAGAAACGGAACTTCAATAAAGCGGCTGAACACTTTGGCATTTCGTTGGTAAATGCTTTAAATATTTTCATGGACTTCTATTGTTATAAATTATCATGCAGCTACATAAATAATGAACTTTGGCAGTCAAATAAGCGAGTTGGCAAAATAAAATAAATGTATAATTATGTGCATATTATAAATATGATGTGTAAAATAAAGGATTGAACGAATGTAAAATGTATTCGAGGTTGTTGTAATATATTTATATATAAAAAAAAAGTTTGTACGGATTATATGAGATCCTTTGTAGAATAATTATTAATTTTCTTGAATAGAAAATTAATAGTCGTTCTACGGGAGCATGTTACGCAGCCGGAAGACGTGACACATATACTATATTTTATTATTTCCATCACATGTCTAATTAATATACTATTATTATTTCTATTTCCTTATATTAATACTCAATTATTCACTCAATTATTCAATAATCCAATTATGACATCATCATGACATCATTAATAAAAATCACCAATTTTATTTTCTAATATTTTCATATCATAATTAATCTCATACGCTTACATCATGCTTACATCATCTTTATTCATTTATGACATCATAAATGAATTTCCAAATTCCATTATAATTTCTTTTCTATATTATTTATCTTATGTTAAATAAATCATCTTAGGTATGTATATTCCAATATACTTATTTAATATTCCATTATTCACTAATCCATAATTATTTCTATACGTATATTTATTATATGTACAATTTTCATTCATATAATTCATTTATATAATCCTTAATCACACTTAATTTATAAATTATGCATACTCCAAATACAATCATAGTTTATCTTAATTTCTCAATTGCATGCATTTTCATGCATACTTAAATATTCTTACCTCGATATACGTGCATTTAATCAATCGATCCAATTTTGCACAATTAAACTTATTTTTCACATTCAACTTATTCTACTATCAACTTATCATCATTTCTTAATTCCGATAGATATTTCTTATCATTAACATAATATTTATAATTTTCTATCTTGAAATATGTGTTTTTCCATAATTCCACATCATCACTTAATTTTTGATCATATAGGGGGTAATTTTATCACCCAAATCATTAATACTTTTCACACTAAAAATGAGGATGTGATAATTGTAATATCACTATTTAATCAAAATTAGTTATGAAATTAAATCAAGAATAAAATAAGGATGTAATCACATAAGATGCTATTGTTTGGACTAAATAACAGAAATATTTTATGATGGGGGATTTATTAAGGACTTTAATAAATTTAAATGGTTATAAGACTACGATTATATAAGCTAATTGATGTTATGAAGAGGTTATATGATATGTTAATGAAGGTTAAATGAGTACAGTTTTCAATGGTATTATATTATTATTAAGTATATATTAAATATATTAAAATTGAAATTATATGATAATTAATTTGGTTAAATGAAACACTAGATACAATTGTAAATAATATATGATTTCATAAATAATGTTATGATGTGATGAATGATTATCACTGATATGTGATTGGTTAATACATTGGTATATAATTATAAAAATGATTAATGTTGCAATGAAATATATTATTAAAAGATGAATATTGAATTGTGAATTAGGTAATACAAGGGATAGCCCTCACGTACCACCAAATGATTTAAACAATGAAAATGATATTCTAGGTTTGTGCTAGTTTAATTTGAAAGCTCTATAACATTTAATGGTCAAAGGGACGATGGTATGGTAATGCAATAGCATTACACAATTAATTATGATATGTTATTAATTATTCATTAATCATGTCGTATACATAATGCATTAAGCATGAACATGGCACAACATGTCATGGAGAAATAAGGAAGGAGGAAAATCAATAAATATAAGAAAAATGTTAAATGAGATATACCAGGAATATGATATGCTTCCTATGGGAATTAAACAAAAAAGAAAATGATATGGAAAGCAACAAAATAAAAGGGAAAGATAATGAATGAGAAATGGGTTCTGGTTTGTTGAACCATAAGTTAAGTTATAATATGAAAGACCCGATATATGCGCATATAAATGAAATGGCTAAATGTTTAAAGGACATATATGCGGGAGAATGCATAACATAAATGCATTCTCATAAAAATACATTGTTCATGAATAGATGATGATGATGAAATAGATGGTATATAATTATACATCTATAAGTACATCTTGCTAATGTTTATAGAAAAATATATATACCATGATATTCATGTTTATTATTGAATTAATATATTAATGATAACATTTGATTTGATGGTGATGATATATACATGATGGTAACATGTTATGTTACTATGATAATGCTGATTTTAAATGATGATGTGAAATGCCATAATGATAATGACAATTAAATGATTTATCAAGATATTTGATGAAATAATATACCAAGGTGAGATTAATTTGAATATGACTTTGGTGTTATAGTAAATATGCATGAGATATTAATTATGGTAAAAATCATGAATAGTGTTGGAGATGATTATTAACGATAATAGCAAATAATTAATGACAACGTGATATTATGTTTGAAACATTTTATGATATTTTGGGAATTTATTGATATGATGATTATTTTTATATGTGAAATAAATGAAAAATAGTGGTATTTGATTATTATGATATTTGAAATTTATGCTATACTAGCACCATTGAGTTTTATACTCAGCGTTTGTCAATTGATAAACGTAGGAACAAGCAAAGCTGAGGGACAAGAACGTTAGTGGCAACAGTTGGACAATTAAACTAAGCTTATTAGTAAATGGTTTGGTTTGACTTTCATCAGACTTCTATTCCACAATAATCATGCAACTGCTAAATAAAGTACTTGATAGTAATTAAAATTATGACTAATGGTATTTGACGGTATTATTAATTATGTTGGTAATGATTTATGACGATCCCTATATATGTAAAACAATGATGTATGTATGATAATAACTTAAATATGATGATGCTTGAAATTATGATAGTATGATAATGGATCGAATTTAATTGAGGAATCATATGTATGATTTTATATATATATATAAAAATATCCGTATTTAATCATAAATATATGAAATCCTTTGTAGGATGATTATTGATTTTCTTACTAGAAAATTAATAATCATCCTACGGGAACATGTTACGCAGCCGAAAGACGTGATAGATTTCTTTCTTATGGAATTACTTATAGTTATTTGAACCTTCTTTGAACAATTTTGTTACCTTAGAAATATTTATCACTCTAGGATTAGTTGAATTGATTAACCTAAAAATAATCCTAGTATGATACACCAAGTATTTAGCCTTGAAACTCATCCTGTTCATCTTGTTTAACTTTATTCTTAAAGTTAGAGACTTTTCCAATGTTCTATCACTCAAAGCCATGACCATGAGATAGTTTGGATGGCTTTGGAACTAGACTGGACCATTAGTAACATTGGTCTGCACTCCTGATTTTAGCTGATCTTTGAACTCTATCCACCTCTTATCTAAGATAGTTACAATTACCAGACTATCCACTAGAAGATTGAACAAAGGAACTAACCCTACTTGGACTAGTCCTACATGAATGTATTTATATTCTCCTTTTACCTTATTGGTTATTTTTTTGATCTTTTTGAGATTAATAAAGGGGATATCCAACGTTTCTATGTGTAGAAACTTGAGCTATTGACTTACTTTTTGAGACATCTATGATGGATTTAAAGTTAAACCTGGACCTGTTATAAATAACATTGATGTCCATCTTGGATAGTTTCCATTCCAAACAACTTTTGGATGGATCCTCGTGCTGAAAAGATTTTTCATGCACTAGAGCATTATCCAATGGGATTAGCTCTTTATCTATGATAGCTCCATCTGAGGTTATCATGAATGTCTGTGCTTACCATAAATCAGATTCATCACTGTCAGTTTTATATTCAGAAACCACTTCATATATTGAATCTATTTCAGAGTCTATATTAGATAAGTTTTCCTCATCTATTGGTTCATATGCTAGACTCTCATCTTCAAAGAAGATTTTTTGAAGGTTTCTTTCCTTTTGTTCTTATGTAGGCAAGTATCAGCCTTATGATTTTTTACACCACATATCCAGTAACAAGAATAGTTGCTTAGAGGTTTTCCTTTTGGATACTTAGGTTCTCTTCCATATTTTTTCTTAAAAGCTGATATCTAGTAACAAGAAGGTTTACTCGAGCCTCTTCTAACCTCTCTATCCTTACTTGATATTCTTCTCTTTTTGTAACCTTTGAATTTTTTCTTAGAAGAATACCTTATTCTAGGTCTTTGTTCTAATCTTGAAGAACATCCATATTTACCAGGAACATACTCAACCTGAGAACAATAACTCTTATTCAAATAAGGAAGACGCTTCACATCTTACCTTACTTGGAGTTCAGTGTATGCCTTTCTCATGGCATATCTAACTACTTGGATTCATCCACCTAGATCATTGATAACCTTATCTTCATTTATGAGTAACTAAAAAATTATTTTTACTACCTCAGGCCATGGTTCAGGTAATTTAGTAAAAAATAGTTTTAACATATAATTTTGAGAAATGAAGTCAAGATTGTGGCAATACTTTTGAAATTCAAAAGTAAAGTTATCAAAGAAACACATATCACACATTTGCATTTTCATTAAAGCCATTAATGATTATTTTTTTCTAATGACTCTGTTGATAGGGAGAAGCCATATAATTCTCTTTTTAAAACATCTACAACTATAGCTAGCACACCATTTATTATCACTTCTTTTTTTAATCTCATCTTTGATAGAAATATGAGTTATCAATAATCCTCAGTATTTTTATGCATTGTCTACCATTGTGGCTTTAGATAATTTGTAAGCACCTACTGGGTGTATGAACCATATGTAATTATGAATTTAATCATTATGATCCATTCATCAATTCATTTTGAAGCATGTTTTTCACAATCAAGCTTAAGAAAAGCTACTGGGCTAATTACAGGTCTAAGAGAGTTATCCCAAGGCATGAATTCTTCTTTGATCCTATGATGATAGTTAGGCTTGTATATAACTTTTTTCATAGATAGAAACTCATTGAATGTTCGATCATCTATGTGCAATGGAGCTTCTTCTACCAGTACTAAAGACTTTCTAAGATCTTAGACCAAATTACTGTTGTCTATATTGGTTGCCTTAACTGTAGGATCTAAGATGAAAGGAACCATTTTTTATTTTCTAAGTTTCAGAATTTTTCTTTCAATTAATGATTCTTTTAGAGCTTTTAAAGACTTTTCTCACTCAATTGTATCTAGTCTTTCATTTATCAATTATCCTATTTCACTTGCTAACACGTTTCTTTTTTCTAGTGAATCTCTTGATGTTCCTAGTGAATGAAATCTTTCTAAAAACTGGTTTACTTCATTTTGAATATTTCCAAAAAATGTTAATCCTATTAGATCATTAGAGTTTGTACTCTCAGTATGACTATCTATTAAAACTTGTTTTCATAAATTTTAATTTGAATAATATTTGAGATTACTATTTCAAGGAATTTTTTGAATTCCTAAATTTTGGTTTTATCAAAACAAATTTGATTAAAAATGAAATGATTTTTAATTTTAAACTTATTTGTTTAAAAACTTATACTTAGAGGTAAAATGATAAAAAAAAAATTCATTTTTGAAGAGAAAAATACATATAAGAAAAAAGGTATTATTTTAGAAAATATTTCTCATTATTTTGAGAAATAATTTTTAAAAATATATTACTTATTTGTTTTGTACTTTTTTATCAAAAAAATAAAGACAAAAATCCTTAAATTAATGTTAAAACTCCAAGACAAATTCACAATTATAGCCACTCTCTTGCAATGATAACATTTACTATATTTTAGTTTTAAAGGTACCCTTATGGTAAGAGAAGTCAACATCATGATTATGTGTGTATCATTATGCCGTTGGTTCTTGGTTTCAGAACCTGAACGCCTTTTACTCTAGTCAATGTAGAACCCGAATGCCATTTACTCTGTTAAAAGTAAAACTCAAATTCATGTATTTCTAATCAATTTTATAATAATATATATTATTTTTTATTAAATATTATATACATTATAGTTTTATTTATAAAGATTTGGATATATTCTTAACTATAATTAATAAAAAAAATGATGCAATTTTACTTTGTTTTAGGGGGGACAAAACAGTAAACTGACCTTGCGAGGTGTAGACCGACGAGCCTATCAAGTTCAGTTGAAGTGAAAGAAGAGGGAGAGGGGGAGATTGTAATGTTAGTCACGCAGTGGCTTGCCATTACACAAGAAAGAGAAAAATCCTAGTCAAAATAGCGATGATGCATTAGGCTAAAGTTAAGATGTAAATTCTAAAATCTGGCGGATGGTACAGTAAGGAGGATATGTAAGCAACAAATGAGAACAAGGGATATATAGATAGGCAATTGATGAGTGATTGACATTGACTCATTGGAGATTTCGGATGAATCTACGGCAAACGGCATCCCGTCGCTACCAATAGTACACGCCCGAGGATTCGATGCGCCCACGTTCATCATCATAGCTCGTAAAACTGCAGACACCGTGTGAATGTAAGCTTTTGTATTCTTTTCTAGAAGCCATGTCAGACCCATCAACTGGCAATCTCTATTGTGCATTTTTGCCGTCCTGTCGTCTGATTTGCTTGCGTTCAAAGTCTTGTTCAGCTGAAAGGAATTTGTATAACATTCTATATTATTAATTATCAGACTAACATAAGTTATTTTGCATCGTCAAAGTTCTAATTATTCAAAAATCTCTTTAATTGTCGAGTCCTGCAGTCTAAGCCTTCAGTTTTTCAGCAACGTTTTGGACAATGGAAAGGCGTTTCTTTTCCTCAACTACAAATATAAACTAGAAAACAAACTTCAGCTGCCATCATGTATTAGTTGTGATCTGCTAGCTAGTACTATTCAAGGCTGAATAGACTAAAAACAAAATTGCAGCAGCAAATACGCAAGGAAATTAGAAGGTTTACCGAATGGAGGGTGTTTAAGCAGCGGGAGCAGCCACCTAGACCAGGAAACTGATCCACATTAAAGGTGCTGCTCAAACAATCTCTTTCTAGCTTTTTCACTCTCTTATCCCCGACAAGCTTTCCCTTGTTGTCCGTGTAGAAAGCTTCGGGACAAGCCAATGGGTGCAATCTAATCCCACAATAACAATACACCACATCACAGGTCTCATTTGGTCTAGCTAACTCGATCCCTCTTTCTCTAAACGCCTTACTCAAATCGTCCACGCAAGTTTCAGAGTCATCGGGCAACATTGGCATGTCATATCCTATTGGGGCAACTCGGCCAAGAGCAGTGGCGGAGTAGGCAGCGTATATCCATGCTGCGAGAACCGGGCAGCACCTGCTTTTCTGGAGCTGGCCATTTCCACAGGCGGATTTGACTGCGTGGAACAGCTCATCGGGAATGTTTAAAGGGCAGGCGGCGAGGTTGGATTGTTCTGGGAGTGCTGGAATTGTTGCTGGGGGTGATTGGTTGGGGATAGGGAGGAAGGACTGCGTAGTCGTTGGGGCTGCGTTGGATGAACGCGAGATGAGGAAGAGTAAGAGTAAAATGTTAGGAAACATTGGGAGTGTTTGTATGGCTTCAGGACTTGAGAGTGAGTATGGATGGAGTGAGAGAGCGAGTGAAAAAGAGAAGGCATGGGGTGGTGATAAAGCAAAGGAAAACAGTGGAATGGGGGAGTAGGGTTGGGCGAATTTGGCTGTTTGTTAGAATGCTTAGATCCAATCCAAAGGATAGACAAGTGAATATTTTAGTGGGAATATATCATCGGTAAATCATTGTGCAGTACTCCCATGACTACTTTTGCCTACTTAACTTCGATCATGATGTTTCTATTCTTTGTTTTGTCGATTCTACTCTTATTTTACTTCACTGGACGGAGCTCGATGACTGTTTCCAAATAATGGACAAAAATCTCGCAATCGTGTTTTCAAATAATGTATGTGATCATAGATACTATAACTTACCACATAGTACATGAGATATATGTTGTGAACTTAAGCAGTCAAATGTTCATCAGAGTGCAGCATGAAGATTATATTAATGGGGCAATGACAAAATGGGCAACACAAGCACAGCTCATTTCATTCTGCCAGGCATGCGTCGCTAGTGGTCCCGACTTTTTACAGCATGTCAAACTCAATACTTTGCTTTACCAACCCAAATAGAAATTAAGTGTGCAACCTTTTCAGTTTCTTTTTCTCCCGTGTTTCAGATTTAAGCAATGCCATCTCCTTCTTTCTGTTTGAATAGTATTACTTTAATCACCAGATATGCAGGAACTTATTCAAGAGACTGTTGGTGGGATTCAGTTGGATAAGGACAAAGGAACATAATTAGGAATGAGGCTGAGAGTGCAATTATACAAAATGCATTATGAAATCTAGTCCACTCTTAAAACAAGGCTTTACTTATAATTAAATAGTGGGATGCACTATTTTAATGGTCCTATGAGGAATATGTTTATAATTATGATCTTATGACTCCAATTAATTGATTAACTAATCAATGCTCTTAAGATTCTCTTGTTCATTGTCTCCATTCTCACTAAATATTTTTATTATATTAACTAATAATCATTTTTTCTTTTATAATTTATGAATACTAGAGAATTGTTTTGAAATTGGGATGATAATTTTTAATTTATTTATTAAAAATAAGTTTAAATTATTTATAGTTGGATTTATGTCGAGTTCATATCAATTTATTATAAACATATAAAAATTGGATCATGTCATGGATTGTCTTGTTAATTCGATAACAATATGACAATTGATAATGTTATAATGGGTTTGAGTTATTAATTTTTTTAAAAATTATATTATATTAATTTTATTTTTATAAATTAATTATATCATTTTTATGCTATACATATATTGTTAAGGGTGCTGAGATTTTATCAAATTGAAGTATCGAGAAAAATAACTAGAATTGAATTATAGTATTGATTTTTTTGAATATAACTAAACTGAATTGTAATGTTGATTTTAATTGGTATAATTTAGAGATTAGATAAATAACTTGATCAAAAATTAGATAAAATTATATTGAATCATATTGAATTGTGATAAATTAAAAAATGAATATATTTTAAAATAATAACAATAATGAAATCCTTAAAAAGAGCAAAAGCGTATTTTTTACGTTACTAATTATTATTTTTTTATTTTCTTAGGTTAATAATAATCTTACACTATAAAAAGTAAAAATATCAAAAAAAAAGTAAACATATCAAATAGATATAAACTTAAATCGATACATCTTATTCTTCTTTTCCTTTTCAAATAAAACCATAAATCTTATTAAGATTCAAATCTATGTCTTCTTTTTCTATCTCTCATTATATTCCCATCATCTAATCTTTTGCAATTCGAAGAAAACATACAAAGATTAATTTTCTACCATAATAATTTATCTTAAAATTTTATTTCATATTAAATAATTCAACTTACATTATAATTATAAAATTTTATGGATTGATTAGGTAAATGTCAGATTTTTAAGAATCATTTTAAATAAATGTTAGTTTGACTTTTTAATTAAATTTTAATCATATTTATTTTTATATTTACTTTTTTATCCTCCTTTTAAATGTTATTATTCTATCTAAAAAATCATAATCACAATTATTAAAAACCCTAACTACCTCTTCCAAACTTACTCTTATTATTGTTGCATCACTGCTACCATGCTGTCACCATCACTGCTCACTATTGTCACCTCACCTTCGCTGTCACATTTCACCATCACATCATCATTGCTACAATACCATCACCATTGACAATCATATCTTTCTTATTATTGCACCTTTGCTACCACACTAACATAATCACTGTGTCATGACTATCATCGATGACAACTACTTTCTTCTTCTTCTTCTCCTTCTTTCTTCTTCTTTTTTTTTATATAAGCAAAAATATATTAGATCCATTTATTTTGTGAATATTATTTTTCATTATCACTATTTTCATTTGAAATATTTTTTATTATTTGTAATTTATTTATTTTTCATTGATATATAGTTCTGGAAAATAAGTGTATTTACCTTTATACACAATATGGTATATACAGTAGATAATTTATCTACCAGTATATAATATTTAGTATATACTGATAAATAAATATTATATACTAGTAGATAAATTATCTACTAATATATACCAGGTAGTATATAATATGGTAAACAATTTATCTATCATATATTTTATATAGTATATACAGGTAAATATACATATTTCCAGAACTATACAATATTAAATCTGAAAAATTACATGATATATTTCATAATAAAAAATTATATTATTTTTTAATTATTAAAATTTTATTTTAAAATTTGTATTTTATTATTTTTCTTTTCTTGAATTTATATATTTTTCATGAAGATTTAATAAAATCTGATGATCGATGATGGTTGGTGGTTGATGACCAGTAATAGTCGGTAGCTGGTGATAATAACTGGTGATGGTGAGTAGCGACGACAACTGGTAATGGTGACCAGCAACAACAGCCAGCGACGATGACTGACTACAACAACTAATGATTGATGATGACTATCGATGAAAGTGGTTAGCAACGATTGCTAGTGACTGTCACATCTAAACCTGATATAACACACTCTCATAGAATAGTTAATAATCTCCTAAGCAAGGAAATCATTAATTATCCTACAACGGATTTGTATAATTTTTTTTGTTTTAAGTTCATTTACTGTGAGCTTTGTCCGTTTCCGTTACCGCTTTTACATGTTTTAACTTTTGAGAAAGCAGAGTGTGGATGTGGAGTCGCCACCTAGTTTGTTTCTATTAATCCAATTGAATTAATTTGAAAACTAGGAAATAAAACTTAGGTTTT
>CANYBF011293278.1:0-17430 GCA_948192965.1 Dalechampia spathulata | reverse complement strand
CATGGACTTCAATATATAGTTTAATACTCCAAGTAAAACAAGTTCATTTAAAACATTGTACTATATAATGAATAATGCCTTTATTAATGAAAACGTATAGTACAAATACACATGATGCTCTAGAGCATACACTAACACTTTCTTACCATCAAAACTATCGTTAGAATGATATTCTCTTTTATGATCATGACAGTGTCTTCCTTCTCTCTTTTCATTTTTGTCGTGAATGTGATTTTCTTTTTTAGAGTTATGATAGTAACTTTTTTCTTTATCAATCTATAATTTGAGGCTATCACTAGTATGAATTTCCTTTTCAGAGTCACGATAGTAACTTTTTCTAAAAAATTTAACCTCTATTTATCTTTTCTACACAGTTTCAATTTTCTTTCCACTTCTCAATTGCATGGAATTCACTTACTCTTTAGGATTTAGCTTTGTATTACTTGAAAGTGCTCTAATATTCCTTTGAGCTAGTATCATAGTAAGTTAACCCATTTGCACTTCTAGATTATGTATGGATGAGGAATGATTCTTTGTGATTTGATCAAACTTAATCTCCATGCGCTTTTGACTCTCTTCTTAATTTGACAGCTTTATCGCAATCGCTTTCATGAATGTTTCCATTTTGGTTCAAAAGCACTTTAGGGTTGAGATGCTTACGCTCTCATTATTACACTTGTATTATTATTGCTCTAAGAAAATTTAGGATGGTTTCACCATTCAAGGTTATAGGTATTGGAAAAAGAATTATTACTTAGGTGAACTAACACAGCTCTCAAATTTTCTAAGAAATTAACTTGTTTGTTCTCTTCATATAAAGGACACTCATTAGTGTAGTGTTTAACTTGGTCGCATAACTTACAATTCCCTTGAATCATGTCCATAAAATTAGATGGGCTCACCATGAAACTACTTATTTGCTTAGACAGGGCTTCAACTTTATCTTGTAAAGCTAAAACAGGGTTAAAAGATAACACCTTTTTTTGCTTTTTCATAATAGTTTTGGATCTATCGGATGCCCATAAAGCATTTATAGCTGACATCTCTTCAAGCAAATCATAAGCTGCATCAATTTTTTTTTCATCAAAGATCCTTCAACAGTAGCATCAATGTTGCCTCTAGTTGTAGTGCTAATTCCATTGTAGAAAGTTTGGAATAATAATTCTTTTGGAAGATTATGATAAGGATAACTCTTTTGCAATTCCTTAAACCTCTCCCAAGCCTCATAAAGTGACTTTCCATCAATTTATTGGAAATGTATGATCTCTTTGATAATCTTTACTATTTTTACCAATGGAAAGTATTTTTCTAGAAAGGCTTGCACCAATTCATTCCATGTTATGATAGATCTCAATGTAAGAGAATTTAACCACACTTTTGCCTTATCCCTGAAAGTAAGGATAAACAATCTTAAATAAATAGCATCATCAAAAACCCCATTGTATTTGAAAGTATCATAAATTTTTGAAAAATTTATGATATGGGTATTAAGATCTTCATTAGTTAATCCAAAAAAATTAGACTGATAACTATAGCATTTGAAGCAAAGCTAGCTTGATCTCAAAATTATTAGCATTTATCGGGGGGGTCTGATAACACTTTATTGGTTAGCATTGAACCCTGATCGTACAACATCCATCAATGTTCATTGTTCTTCCACCATTATGATTGGAGTTTGAGAAGTTTCACCTTTGCTAGCCTTTTGATTCTCACTTTCAAACTTGGTTAATTCTACATAAAGCTCCTTTAATGATGATAACAAATGTTTATATTTTCTCTTAGTCATGCACCTAAGACCAACTAAAAGAAAATAAAATTAGTGATGAAATAAAAATAAATAAATACTTGAATTGAATTTTACTATTCTTCATATGGTGTTAAACTTCAAGTCCCCAGCAATGGCGCCAAAAACTTGATGATTTCTTAAACACATTACAAATCTAAATCATAAGTGCATGGCTTCATTATAATATGAGTAAGATCCCACGAGGACTTTAGTTCATCCACCTCCAATCTAGCTCAATTTATTCAAGTAACCAATAAAATGAGTTCCAACATGAAATTTAATATATCAAAGAGATGATGAAAATAAATCATAAACTATCAAATTCACACATAAGAATTAAAATAGATCAATAATTTAGGAATCAATACTATACCATACTTAAGTTAAATTAAGTTCAAATTTAGTTGGTTACTACCCCAGGATATCTGATGGTATCAAAACTTCCTTCCCAAGATAGTAGTGACAAAATTCTTTCAAAAGTGTTAAGCGAACCTCCCAATTTTCCTTCATATCACTTCAATCAAATTAATAAGTAATCCTTCAATGGGAAATAAGTTTTCATGTAAATCTCTTTATGGGAACTCTTAGTTTGAATGCTTCAATTTGACTATTTATGCAACTTTTGTTGATGGCATAGTAGGGACTATTCAATTTTTCAATTGAAATAGAAAATAAGAGCAAAAGCATTCAGAGAGCTTTAAAATCAAAATAAGAACACAAACTAACCCAAATGGGTTTAAGTATTAATCCCTAAGAAAATTTAGTAACACATTATCATAATGTACTAACAAAGAGAAAGCTATTTTCTACAACTATTATTTTTGCCTTCCTCTTATCTTTTATCTCTTATTATTTCCTATCTGTCTCCCTCTTTAATCCCTTTTTTGTTGCTCAAGGAGATAGGAATGAATAATTGCTCATTAATTCCTCTACACCCATTAGTTTTCCAATCCAAACTACTGAATGATTGTCCATCAAATGAATTTTGTAACTCCTATGTATCTCTCAAGCTTCCATTTCCGTTACTTCTATTGATGGTAGCAGAACTTACTATCATGATTGTGAAAAGCAAGTTCACACTCATGACAGTAGCTTTTCTATGTTAAATAATGCTAGTGACTTCTACTTCATGATCATGATAGTAGCTTCTTTCTTTCTCTTCCTGCATTAAAACTAAATTTCCATCATAGACTTCATCCACTTAAAAATAAAATTAAACCCTAAATAGAAATAAAATACAAATAACTATTATAAAAAAATACACTAACAATACTAAAAAAACTAAAAAAAACATACAAATATTGCATAATTATTTTCCTAATTAATCCATATAGTAATAATTGATTAGCTCTAAATTCCTCTCTAGTTAGCCACTTCCTAATAGCAAATACGAGTCAACTTTTCTTTTAAAAATAGGAAAAAAAAAAGAGTTTGCTTGCATAGATATAACAAGATTTTCAAAGCTATTTCAACAAAAAAAAATTGTTACTAATTCTTCTTCATTTTCTTCGGTGTAAGTATTATTATTAGTAGAACCTCAGTAGAAGTATAATTGAATCCAGAAAATTTGAATTTGAATTGATTTTATTTTAATATTAAACATTACATATTAAAATTTGTTATTGAATAATTGGGTATTGAAATTTTGTAGTGTTGAATATATAAATTATTTAATAAAATTAATTATTAAAAATTTTATTAAAATGATTAATTTTAGATATTTAATTTTTAATATGATTTAATTTTTTATTGTTATATTTATTTAATGATATAAAAATACTTTTTATAAAAATTTTGAATAATATACTAACTTAAAAATATAAGTCAAAATTATTTGAATTTTACATTATTATTATAAGTATTTTCTGAGTTAACTAAAACATTAAATTGATTTAAATTAGTATTATTTACTAATTTAAGTAATAAGTGAATTAGAAAACATGTTAAGTTTATAAATATTTTATATATTTTACATTGAAATAAATTTGATTAAATTTTACAATTTTAAATTAATAATAAATTTAAATATATATTTTTAGTTGTATGAATTATAAATATATAAATTATATTTGGAGTACCCGAATAACAACCCGACTCATATTCCGAACGGAGACACAGGTTAAAGAAGTTTCCTTAGCCGGCCACTCTTTTGTCGAACTTGATTTCAGTGAATACCGAATCAAGACAAATAAAATCCTAATAGTTTAATGTAAACTTTAAAATTTTTTTTTTTTTTTGTTTTGTTTTGCATGAGGGTTTAGTGATTGATTGAGATCCATCATTCCCATCTTTTAATGTATATAGATTCAGTTGGCTGCTTGTGCCATGTGGTGACAAAACTAAAGACAAAATAGACATCTTTCTCATGTGGACAAATAGGGTTTTACATTAAAATGTGAGTCCCCTGAGACTCACGAACACTATAAAATAGTGGAGTATTTTTCCTTTCCTTTTTTTTTTTTTTGGGTTTCTGTCTCTTTTTATGATGAGATGTTCGTACCACGCAAATACTAGGGCAATAGGGTGACGGAACTAGCAATATATGAAGTACAATATACCATAGATATTGCTTTGGATAAAAAAATCCAAAATGTAAGTGTGTGTGTATATATAATCAACAAGTACATATTCTATTTAATCATTGAATGAAGATTGCGTTTTTTGAAATTAGAACTCATAATAACTGTTAAGAGGACCCAGTCAACCCTTCTGTCCAAACTAAATCCACATCTCCAAAATTCTAAAATATCTATAGATTTTTAATATTAATTTATCTACTCATACTGTTCAAAAATCATATAAAAATGTAATCCTTTATGATGTTTAACTTTTAGTTCAAGTATAAAGAATAGTTACAATATTTATTCTAACATGTTAATATTGATTAAGCTTCAGATACACATAAAAAAAATGTACAATCAATTAAAATTGAAAATTTTAATAAGACACAAAACGAGTTTTAATATTTTAAGTAGCCATTATTTTTTTATAGTGATAAATAATCCCTTGAAATGTTCCATAATACACACTTTTATACATATTATTTATCTCTAACTTTAATTACTGTCATGCAAAATGATTTTCCAGTAATCAACCCTTTGTTCAAAGTAAACCTTTTTTGTCTAATGTATTATTCTATTTATCAGTATGTTAGCCTAATTTGGTAATGGTATTTACAATTAATTACGAGTTTTATAATATGTTTCATTTCATATAAATAGTTTTCAATGCTTGTTATTGTTTTTATTAGATTATATCATAATAGAATAAATATAAACAATTTAAAAATTCATTTATAAAGAAATGCAATGTTATTGTTTAGAAGTTCAATTGTATTATAGGTTCGCATAATTCATTAAATTATGTTATTTGTTAATTTTATTGAAATTTGATTATAAATGAATAACATAATTTTAGAGAGATGCATACATGTATGTATATGAATTTGAATTTATGTATGTGAATAACATAAGTTTTTCATTGGTGAGTTGGCAATAAGCTATAACACCATTTTTTTTAGATAAGCATTATAAGTGCTATTAGTGGTTAAAGTGAATGTGTAGCTAACCGAATGAACCGATACAAGCAAGAAAAAAGAAAGTGGGTTAAAATACTACCGATATGAGCTGACATTAGTGTTGGTAACTTTTCAACAGAATTATTTGTTACTGCGAAAGATATAAGCTTCACCACATAGAGTGTCATGTCCTTGTCACATTCCTGAAACAATCCAATGGAAAATCCTGAGATTTTGAAGGGACATTCCTTTTAGCAGTAAAGTTATTAGGGTTTCTTTTTTAGTTATTTAATATAGGGATGTTGTTGTTCTTGGAGCTTCTTCTCTGTGATTTATAAAGTTATACGATTGTAATAATAATTATTTTGTTTTGTGCATGTACATAATGTAATCAATATTTTTATGAATTATAATCATTTAATTTGAGTATTGAAAGATTCATCTTTAATTAAAAGCCTAACGATCCTCAGCATTCATAACATCATTAATAAACTAAAGAAAGCAAATCATTGGTATAAGTTGGAGGTTTTATGCCTCGAATTGACTGCCCTTATTAATATAGAATTGCGAGATTGCTAGCCATTAAACATCATTGCAGAACAAATAAAAGGAGGCATGAGGTATAGTTTCCGTGTTCAAGTAGATTACAAAATCCAAATCGACAGGAAAGTATAAAGTATAACAAATGGCAAAAAAAATACTTGAACTGCATTTGATGGGCTCAAACTATCAGTGAAATGATATAAAACACTTTAGTTGATTTGTTCATTAACTTGGATATTTTTATGTTTTTTTTTTTGCAATAATCCATGAAAGATTATTTTCGGATATCAGTTATCATGTGATTATCTTGATAAATATCTTCTTTGAGATTGCAAAACATAATTTAAAATCTAATTTGCATGCAAAATGTGTTTAACCATAATTAGACACATGCAAGGTATTTTAAAGTGACTAAAAGTTAAGCATAACGATCAAATTATCATGAACGGATAACAGTAGCTTTGATAGAGAAAGGGCTAGTTGGTTTTATTTTTCCTTAGGAACTTGCTAAAACAAAAGGCAGACGCTAGAGATCTGAAAGCTAAAATAATAGATGATTTTGTCTCATACAAAGACAATATGTACATTTCTATCTTTGCCTCCCATGTGATAAAAGCTAGAGAGCACAAATACAAAGGTGACACATGATGAGGGTCCTTGTCAAATTGGTTCCGTTTTCCGACTCTTCTTGTTTGTCTTGTGCCCGTTTGCAGCTTTTGAAAAATATATAGATTTAGAAAAAGGATAAAAGACTTCTTTGTTGTCATTGCTTCTACACTACCAAGCTAGGACCACTGCCAGAACAAGGCCAAGCCAAAAACTGGCCTGTTATTGCACACTATTAGCTACATTAACCATTTGATTTTCTAAGCAAGATGGCACCCAAGCCGTAGCGAAAACTGAGTTGTGACCTTTCCATGTGAGCACTAACATATCTTCTTCTCTTTTCATGCCCCAACCACTTGCATGTTCATCTAACAATAATTTCACTTCCCCAACTGTCTCTTCACAGAATTCAACACAAGAAAAGCCTGCCTTCTTCATCCTTTGTGTTAGTTTCATTCCAGATTCTAATCTCTCTATCCTTTGAAACCCTTCGTAGCTAATTATACTTTCAATCTTGTGTCCAATATCGGATTCAAACTCTATCCTTTGAGAACTTTCTTTAGGCAAGAAAGTTTCCAGCGCATCAAATGGTATCCATAGATAGTTGAAACAAGCAGTAATCCTCGAAGTAAGATTCGAGTCATTTAAATCAGAATCTTCATCGGCAATGGTTATAAGACAAGGATCAAGGCATTTGATTGTACGAAGGAAAGTATCTCGTAGAGAAGAATCTTGAATTATGCCATTTTGCTCATCGGATAAATAGCGTAGCCAGTTCTGGCAGTTTATGATTAAGGCCTCATCATCGTGAAGGTTTAGCGAAGAAGAAGACAAATGTTTGAGCAGCGACTCAAAGTGAAAGCCAGCGGAAGATTCTTCGCATCGAATATCACGTGATGAGGCATCAATCACCTTAAATTCAAATGGAACATCCTTAAACTTGGCAAAATTGCCTAAACGTAGGCCAACTTCTTCAGTAGATATGTTAAGCAACGGAGGGACTGCTGGCCTAGTAAATGGCACCGTAATTCTAAGTGAAGGGGGACCTTCTGGCCTTTTAGCCAAGGCATCAATAAGAGTGGGCCATTGCATACAATGAGTGATGCTAAAATCCAAGATATGGACTTTTGGGTGGCCTTTAATTGCCTGAAAAATGGCACTGTTTGATGCACAAAAGCCAAATCTATGCCAAGGGATTAGATCAACATACCCGGCAAGTTCAGTCACACTCATTTGCCTCCTTTGAATAGTGTTGCTACCATCAAAATTCATGGCTGTGGGACAAACTTTAGATGCCCTAGAAATAAGTGCCCTTAGAAACCAGGAAGTGAGCCTTTGGTTAGGATCACCTACCAAAGAAGCAACATTATTGAGTACCCACATCACCTGTTGAGCCAAAGTTCCGTCGTTGGTCTCAAGAGCGCTAGCACAGTGAAGTAGAAGCTTTTCTATGCAAGCTCCATCAAGATTACCAAGACACCCTCTAAGAGCACCAGAGAGAGAGCTTTGACTTTGAGTATCAATGTCGAACGGATTGGGGTTTTGAAGAGAACTCATAGAAGAAGTAGTAGTGTTTGTTCTTAGTTCAGTTTTCATGGCCGTAAATCATGAGAGAATTAATATCAAAAATATAGATAGGGTTTGGTTGCTTTGACGTGCATGGAATCGAGGTCTGGAACCGCCAAGGCACTTCGATAGGATGCAGAAGATGACTTTTGTTTTATAAGTTTCTTAGTTGACACATGTCTGGTAGATATTGGTGGATAGGAGTGAGGAGCTACGGTTTTCTATCTGGTTGTAGAGTAAGAGATACTCTCATAGATATCTGATGCAAGGTTTTTTCAAATATTTGCTTAGCTTGGATTTCAACTGTTGGGAGAGGAATAGGTGTGAGATCTAATCCATCTGGTACTTTGAAGAATATATAGTGGAGAAAAAAACCATATACATTTGTACCAAATAAAAAGCCATTTTTTTTATAGATATTTATATGATGGAGAAAGATCACTGTTTAACAGTTACCCAGATGCTGAGGCTGAAAGTTGAACCAAAACAGTCCTTATTTACAGTAAAATGTAATGAGAGAGAGCACCAAGGATAGCAAACAAGTTCTTTGTTTTTCTCTATTTTTGAAGGGTCAGGTTTTTAAGATGTTGGGGAAAAAATCTAGAACATTTTATTTGTAATTATTAAAGTAAATGATTTTTTATGTAAATTGTGTTATGTTCCCTCTGTATAAATATATTTTGATTATCATCATCAGGAATAATTACCAAAATGATTGTTTTATTTTTTATTTTAAGGTAATATTAAATGATTTTTAATAAAAATAATAGTTTCTTCATATAAGTGATGGTTTTAATGTTAAATATATATTGTATATTTCTGAAACTTGTATTAAAAGCATGTCCAATTTTCAGAAAATATTATGTTTTCAAATATTTTGAAAATTCATTATTTTATAATTTTTTAAAATTACATTTTCTTAAAAAAAGTTTTCTATAACATTTTGATCATAACATGATAAAAACTGTGTTGATTCCATATTATTTATTAACTCGTATTACCCATTTATGCATGATAATCTTATATATTTGGTGTTAACTCATCATCATAATATATATATTTATAGCTCAATTATCTAATTATATTATGTTAACACATCATATATCTCTCCTATTATATGTTATTTATATTATATTAACTCATCATTTTCACCTTGACTGTAATATTAATTTAGTAATCATGATATATATTGAAAAAAGGTAAAGGTGTGAATCCATAATTGAATATTCTAATGCTTAAATTAGTAAATTAGCAGAAAGTAGAGAAAAAAAATGAGTTAAAAGTGGGAAGATAACTCATTCTACTGGTTTAGTTAGGTGAGTGAATATAAGGGAAAGGTATGATAATGGTATAGTTATGTCAATATTTATTACGTAGATTTAATTATTATATAATTATATTAATATCTCATGTATATCATAACTATTGTACAGTTATGATTGTTAAAAGTTTTAATTCCTTGTATTAGAATTGAATTATTTATAATCTAAATAAACTCCATTATTACTAGACTCTCTCGATAGCCCACCAATTAACTTATCTCTTTTCTTTTTGTTCTTTAACAGGTTAGGTTATACCAAATAGCTATAAGTTGCACTAGTAATTAATTACCAAATATCTACTAGACAATATTATTTACCAATTAATTGTCATCCAACATAGAGTTCCTTCCCTGAGAATATATTGAAAAACAAGTGAAACCTTTCAGTTCAAAGAAGTATAATTAGATTTGATCCTATTTACATCTAGAATATTCAATTAAATTGACTAGGAACAATAATATGCTACAAGTTGCACCGAGAAATTGATTACCAAATAGTTACTATAGACATCAATAATGATAACTTTACGATAAATTCATACATCCGCAATTCGTGTTTTAGCTTTATTTGTCAAAAATATCTCTTATTTCTATCTTATTCTCACGTGTTGTACCCAAAAAGCATAATAATTAGAAGTTTGATTGCTCTTAATTTCTCTCTTAACCACATCCCATTGGCAAACATATGAATGAAACTGGCATACATATATATATAAGCTTTTCTAAGCAATTTTGGCATATAGCAAGTTACTCATTCTCCATTTTCTGTGGACAAAAGAATTGTTGTTAGTAGAATTGAGAGCAAAGCATAGGTTAAAGATGTTGCCTCAGCCGGCCACTCTTTTGTCGAATTTGATTTAATGGAATACCAAATTAAGACAAATCCAATCCCAATTATTTTAATATAAAAGTTAATCTTGCATTTTTCTATTTTTTTTTTAATTTTAGTGATTGATTGAGATCCTTCTTTGCTATCATTTCATATATATATATTAACTTGGCTGCTTGTG
The DNA here is from genome assembly GCA_948192965.1 of Dalechampia spathulata. Classification (NCBI taxonomy): domain Eukaryota; kingdom Viridiplantae; phylum Streptophyta; class Magnoliopsida; order Malpighiales; family Euphorbiaceae; genus Dalechampia; species Dalechampia spathulata. The sequence goes on along the minus strand of CANYBF011293278.1, from coordinate 7,081 downwards.
CCATGTGAAAACATAACAAAAGACAAAATAGACATCTTTCCCTTGACGACAAATATAGTTTTTCATTTTCACTAAAACATGATTCCCTTTTTAATTCATAAACACCGTAAAATACTGGTGTAAATTTTTTCTCTTCTTTTTCCTGTCTCTTGTGTTGAAAATTTTCCTACCCCACTAATAATAACTGATAAGAGACCTAGTCAAACCCTCCCGTAAAAATTGAATCCACATTTTCTAAAATGTGTTTCAGGCGCTAAGTAGGCCGATGAGTGTAAAATTTATCTACATAATTAATATAATTTTTCATTTATATTCATGTATTTTAATGATTTAATAATTTTTAATTGATGAATTATATAATATTTTTATTCCTAATCTTATTTCAAACTACGAGATGATTTTGAAGCTCAAATTGAGTTAAAGTGGACTTAAACGATATCCCATGTTGCAAGGATTATGTCCTACTTAATGTACATGCATGACGAAGATATTGCAAAAGGTAAAATTTCATTCAAAGAGAGAAATAAAGCTTCTGTAAACTTGGACCTTGACTTAGAACATCGTTCTTGAGATCCAATATTCCAGCAACTTAATTTTGCATTGAACCTCGACCTGGACACCATCCAACTGTCCATCCCAAGTTTCATAATGTTTTAATACGAGATTCAATCAATTAATTATGTATTGGGAAGCTTACCATATATATTAGGTCAAAAATATTTACCTTCCCAATTATAAATAGAATATGTGGTGCTCTAATCTGAGGGAAATGATAATTTTATTACTCTTTTAGATATTTTTCATTAGACAAGAACCATTGGATTATATTTTTCTTTGAAAATTATTTTTAGGGCAAACCATCACTCTCCTTTTGTCTTTTATTTTTCTTTTAGTTCTTATTTTATGTTCTTAATTTTTTATTCTTAATTTTTTGTTCTTAATTTTCTTAGATAATTGACTCATAAAATTCACTTATTGAGAAACAAAGTGGTTTGACTCTTGCATTAAATTATAATTTTTCTTTATTCTCTTTTTTCAATATTTGGATTCTTTGATTTTCATTATTTGCTTTATTTCAATTAATATATGTGCTAAATCCCTTTTAGGGATATGGAATGCTGAAACTAATGTGATTTGATTGACTAGATATTGATTTTATGATTTTCTTTTATTGGTTATGAGATTGATACATGTTTTTAATATGTATATTTGAATTGATCATTTGTTTATATAATTTTCTAATATTTGGGTAATAGACCGATAGGTTGAATCTGAATATGGTTTGATATATTGATCTATGAAATTCTAAGTAGTTGTGTCTAGTATTTAGAAATTTATATTGCTTCTGAAAGATTTATGTTTAATTCTATTTTATTATCGATTTTGTTTGAATGAGTAATAGAATCGAAGTTTAAATTCGATTAATCAAATTAATAGTTTAATAGTTAGATTTAATTATCTTGAAAGACTAATTAAATCACTTTAATTTTACAATTGAACTAATAATTAAAATAATTTAATTTGGTTGTTTTGAATCCATGAATGTGTTAATAAATGCATCCTCGTTCCCTATTTTTAATTATTGTTTATTTATAATTATTTTGCTTTTGATTTGAATCTTCGGTTCTTGTTTGTTGAATTTCAAAAATATCGATTTCCTAAATATTTCATTAAAAGTTTATTTTAGTGCTTGATTTGATCATAAATTAAATCAATCCCTTGGATATGATAATTAAAAATCAAATTTCACTTTATTACTTGATACAACCTGTATATTTATAATTCGTATGAATTATATTTTTCACACATCAAATTTTTGGATAACTCTTGTAGATACTTACAGATTTTTAAAAATAATTAATACTGTCATGGATTAAGAAATCATTTTGAAATGTAATATTTTTATGATATAGTTGAAGTTTGAAAATAGTTGGAATAATTCTTATGCTATGTCAATATTCATAAAAATTTGCTATAAATATTTAGTAACTGATGCTTTAATACAAGCGAAAAAATAAAAGGAAAGGAACAATCAATTTAAAAAATAAAGCTTTCGATTAATAAGACAAAAAAAAAAGAGTGTTTAGGCTTTATTTGATAAAATATTACAAAAAAAACTATAAGTCTGTTTATTATACTTAAAATTGTCATTGGTGGTCATTTCATATTCTACTGACAAGCATAGCCATCAGTTCATTGAAGAATTGAAAAAGATGAAAGTGCATATTACTCTAAATCTTAAACATGTATTGTTCTGATCCCACTTTTTTTTCTTTGTTAGATTTGCAATGGAAACCCTTTTCTACTTTTTTTTTTTTTTTGAAAAAATCACTAGAAATAATATTAGTTGGTGAAGCAAATGAGAAGCTAATCAAGTGAAATAATATTTTTTTTAAAAATGGAAAATTGAGTTATAATATACTTATACGACCTAATATTCAGTCGTGGTAACAATTCAACAGAATTATTTGTCACTGTAAAAGATGTAAGCTTCGCCACATACAGTGTCATGTCGTTGTCATCTTCCTGAGACGATCCAATGGAAAATCATGAGATTTTGAGGGTACATCCCTGTACAAGTCCAAGTTATTGGGGTTCTTTATTTATTTATTGAATTTGTGCTGAATTAAGTAAATTTCATACTAAAGATTTCAAAATTAAAAAGAATTTAGAAAATTTAATATTATATATATAATTTATTCAATTAAAAATTAAAAATACTAATATTATTTATAATATGATTCGATAAATTCAAAATTAAAGTTTTAACTATACAACCACAATCACCAGTGGCCCGCTATAGTTATGACTAATTGTTAGCTAAATCTTCATAAAAAAAAAATAGAAGTTTCAAAAATAAAAAATAAAAAAATTAAATAGAAAACAAAACATTAATAAAAAATAAAATTTTAAATAAATAATGTAATTTTTATTTGAAAATTTTATGATTCATTTTTTTTTTCAAATTTCAAAATTATGTAACTATGATAAGTACATATTTATTATTATATGATAAATAAATATATTTAACATTATATATCATATAATACATATAATAGTTAAATATTGTTAGGCCTTAGTCTAAATTAATTAAATTAATTTAGATAAATCAGAAAGAAATAATTAATTAAGTTCATTAATATGCGGTTTCGCTGATCAATTCATTGGGATCAAATCTTTGGCTAATTAATTTTTTAAAATTAATTTACCCCCAAGCAATTAGGAAGCAATTTTTCTTTTACTAGAGACGTGTGATAATATAGTAGTTATTGGAGCTAGGGTAGTTTTCTTATGAAGAATTAGATAAAGTGAAGATAGAATGATGGCAGGAAAAAAAATCAACAAATCTAACTCAATAGAAACTCTCGAAAGTGCATAGTAACAGTAGATTTCCTTTCTTTTATTTTGATTGCAAATACTAGAGCTTTCAACCTTAGAATTCATTAATGCAATTCTCTTTATAACAACTTTTCTAGCAATTTCTTTTTTGTTTGTCATTAATTAGTTTTGCTTTATTCATTTCCTTATAGCTTATTTTCATTATTTCCTCGAGCTTGAGCTATTTATCACATCCAAGTAAACCATAAAAGGAGTTTGGGAATTCACAATCTTTAGACACATTTATTAAGGATTAGATCCTTTGACACACCCGCAATCTCGTCTCACAAATCCATTATAAATAATTTTGACACATCTAGTAGGACCCATTTGATAATGGCTTCTAAAACTAGTGCTTTAGGTAAAGACATAGACGGATCTTAGAATTTAGAAGAGGTTCCTACTATTGTAGGATAGGTATAAGAAGAAAATGTTCCCACTGATGCAAAATAGTTTGACAGGACTCCATCCCTAGGTAGGATCTATGCAAGCAAACCCCTGGTGGCACCAATAAGTATTTAGGAGATGTACCCAATGAGACCTACTATTATTGGTGACAAACCTGACAAGTTTCTGGAGGAATTCATGGTTGAATTCAAGAAATCCTTAAATGAAGCATTGAAGGAGAGCATGGCTAGTATAACCGCTTCCTTAAGGAAGGTGATTAGGGATGGCCTCAAAAAGGTAACCATGAATGTAAGTGATTTACGAAAGGAGGTCCAACCCTTTAAAGCAATCAATAACCTATGTTCGAATATGAATAATGTGGTTGAAATGTTGAATATTCTTCAATCCCCATCGCATTTTGCTTCATTTCAAGAGGTGAACTAGTTTCCACTTAAGCAAGGTTTGGGTGGAATGCTCGAGGTGTAGGGGGTTGCTGCTCATCTGAATAAGGAAGTAAATGAATCATCAAGGATGCCTATGGAAGAAAGATATGTTCCTCTTCATAAAAGAGAATAAGATATGTTCCTCTTCATAAAAGAGAATACGGAAGTAGAACCCCATAGGGTTAGATGAATGTGAGGCCATCTATGCTCTCGGATCAAATTTTTGCTACTATTAACCTTTATTTGTAGCCTGATCAATACAATATAGAAGTGCCTGTGGGAAGAGGCTTGGGGGTAATATTCAAGGATTGAATGGGCCTGTTCTTCAAGCTTTTCATCCAAGTATGACTTGAGAAGCCATTAATATGGATGCTGTCAGGAAAGTTCTATAAGAATTGTACAAGCCAGGCCTAAGATAATTCAGCTACTCTAAATTTCATAAGCTGTACCCGAATGCAGTTGAAAATTCATACACAATAGGGTATAGAATTCTAGACTTTGCTTTGTTTTTAAGGGAGAACAGATAGTCCACTATGGAACATACAGCCAAGTTCACAATCTAATATGAAAAGTTAGTGAATTATGACAATTTTGATTTTTTTCATATTGCTTTTATTCCTTAATTCTTTAACTAGCCTAACATTTACTTGGTTGATTACTATGCCTCCAAATTTGCTCCAAACCTGGTAGGATCTTAAGAGATAGTTTCATACCTAGTTTTTTAGGGTTGAACCTCAGGTCTATGTGGCTAAGTTATCTAGAGTAATACAAAGGGCTGGGGAGAGTGTTGATTCCTTTATTACAAGGTTTAAGAAGATGAGGAATCGATGTAAGGTTTTCTTACTTGAAGGGGAATTTATGAAGATGGCACAGAGAGGATTAGACATCAAACTTTGCAAGAAATTTCAAGGTATGGAGTTTAGGGACTTCTATGAATTGGAAATAAAAGTGTCTAAATATGAAGATTTATTAAGGGAAGAGAATTAGAGAAGGAAAGTTATTATGGGTTTGTATTTCCAAGAAATGGTGAATTTGTATGTAGCCATGGTTGATGTCTCAAGTTCAAGCTCCTATGTGTGCCCTCATTTGGTCAGAAAGGTATAAGATGCTTGGAAGAAACATACTAAATCCTCATAACAGCCACAATATACCTTTAAAGTAACTAAAACTAAAGAGATTTTAATTTTTTGCTAAAGGAGAAAGTGATTAAACTCTCACCTGATCATAAGTTTCCATCTTTAGAGGAGTTGAAAGGTAAAGATTACTATAAATATCATAATTCTTAGACTCACAATACTAATTCTTGCTGGGCATTTAGAAACTTGATCCAGGATCAGATTAATAAAGGACTGCTCAAGTTTCTTGAGAAAAAAGAAAACTATGATAGTGGATGATTACACTTTCCCCCTACCTCTGGCTTTTTTTGGCTTCTGATTTATAATTTTGATTAAATGCTAGCAATTCCAAGAAGTCAAAGCATAAAGGTAAGGATGAGCCTAAGTAGGCCAGAGCTGCCACCAGACAAACATGGACTCCGGTAAGAACCATTGTAAGAGACAAGGTAATTAGTGATGAAAATCCTAGTAAAGTAATCATTTGGCAAAGATTGAGAAAGCCTTGGAGCGTATGGAAGAGAGGAGATAAAGGCTCTTCTTTATAGCAGAAAAAGTAGGAGAAGATAGAGGAGCAAAGGCATCAGCTAAGGTTTATGGTTTCTCCTATTGTTATTGTATGTCACGTCTTTCAGGTGTGTAACATTCTCCCATAGAATGATTATTAACTTCCTAACTGAGGAAGTCAATAATTATCCTACAAAGGATTCCATACATTCTGTAAAATTTTATTTATTCATTATTTATACATATAACTTGCATGCAAACTCATATTAATCCAAAACATTTATTGTCCTAGGTTATAATATAACATCATAATTATGTCATCAGATCATCATAGTTATAATATACATACATTAATATTATACATATCTTTAGTTTTGCCAAACTTACTTTATTTACTGCCAAAGTACTTTATTTAAGTAGTTACACGATAATTTATAAAGATATAAGTCTTAAGGAAACTTAAACCGTTTACCAACAAACTGTTGATATGTCCAGTTGCTTTAATGATGTTTTGGTTCTGCAACTTTGCTTGGTCTTGCATTTCTCAATTACAAACATTGAGTATAAACTCTGTGGTGCTACTTATAGCATGTAATACAAGTAATCATATAATCCATTAGTTATAATATTTAAAAACCTAAATCATTTATATTTCATGGCATGTTGATGCCAAGTAAACATTATGTCATATACTTCAAAACAGCATGTCTATTCCATTTGTATTTCATGTCATGTATGTATGAACCATTTAGCATGACTATCTTAAAATATGATGAAATTCCAACCATAATAATTATTCAAGTGAAGTTAATATATCCTTTAATCATACCATGAATTCATATCATATTGTATTGTATGTTATGAATTATGAACGGTGTATATTTATGAGAATGCATTTATGCTATGCATTCTCCCTCTTATTCGTTGATCCATCATTCCATTTAAATGTGCATTTATTGGGTTTTTCATTATAACATAACTTTGATTCTATACATATGAGCTCATTTAACATCTTGCTTTTCAATTCTATTTCTTTCATATCATGATAACATATTATTTTATTCCCATAGGAATTTATATCATTGTGCCCAGTATAATCATTTAGCCTTTTTCTCATATCACATCATATTCTTTTTCTCCTTATCTCACCATGTCATGTTATGTCATGTTTATGTTGAATGCTTTATGTTCATGATATATATATATATATATATATGATGTATAATTAAATTCAAATTATTATAATAATGTAAT
>CANYBF011293193.1:0-11261 GCA_948192965.1 Dalechampia spathulata | reverse complement strand
CAGCTCACTATGGTAACTCTCTCTAGCCTCAGGATCAGACTCTTGTTGTAGCAAAGTTACCCAATGGCGATAATGATCGAAAACCTCTAGAGAAACAGCAACATGGTATGGAGTGATCTGTCTGCGGGGCCACATACGCTCCAAATGCTCCAGAAATCTCTGAGTCACGCCTGCTCCCTCAAACACAGGTAATCTGATCAGTATGGTCTATGGAGATCCATACTGCCTGCACAAATGGGAAGGAGTGTAGAACGAGCATCGTAGAAGGCCCGCCAGCGGTACATAGTCGACGTATGTAGACACTGTCACTCGCTCGATCCTCCACCATGTCTGTTAAATTACCTTTATTATAATAATATCATGTATAATTTTATACTTTGTATTTAATGCTTCTTATCTCTATTTAATAGTATACAGGTAACAACTTGCTTTTAACAAATTGTTTATTAACCTGTTATCATTTAAGTTCTAATCAGAATTATATTCATAATTTGTAACTAATTTAAGTTTCTATTAAAAATATGTTGTTGTTATGTTATAATTTAATATAACAGTCTTACTTATATATTAACATAACTTTGCTGATATCATAATACCAGTTACCTCTTAATATCCTGTTTATGTGTTCTAACTGTTCTTATACTATTCCTATTTAAATCTTAAATCCTGTGATCAGATTTTTATTTAGTAATGAATCATATTAAATCCCAGAATTCATTTAAATTAGAAAATAAATAATTCTTACTTAATTTCCTGCTAACTGATTCCCATTAATCATGCTTACTTATAATCAATTATTAATTAAAACAAAAATCTCTAATTAATCTTGGTATCAGTCATATTAAAACATCTCTTAAAAATTATGTCAGTTCAGAATTAATCTCTTAATATATTTATCATTATCAGATCAGTTAACTATAACCTTTAAATAGCTTATCTTATAATCAATAACTGTATAACTTATATTCTGACTTAATCCTTTCTCTGTTATTTATTTCCAGTCTTATATTTAATGTCCTTACTGATATCTGCTTAAACACTACTAATCCTTTATTATCAATATCAGATTTAAATATTTTAGTAAACCCAGTATTCTGTTTAAGCAATATCATAGTTCACATGCTTAATTAAAACTTAACTTATACAACTTACTGATATGCTATATAATCGTCAATTTATTCCATTTATGCATATAGTTAATCAAATAATGTAAATTCTATAATCTCAGTATGCTTAGTCTTTTAAGTATTCTCATCAACCTTTATTAAAATCCTTACTTCAATTCTCATTAGAACAGTCTCATAATCCCTTAATGATTAACTTAATAGTCTTCTTAAATCATTTAATATCCTTAAACTATTAATCATTTAGATCTATATATCAATCATAATCATATATATCACTTAATCTGCTTAACCTTAGCTTTAGCATTCTTAAGTCACTTACTACATATCTTAGTTTAATATCACTTAACCATTTCATTAATAACTTAAATAAACCCTTAATAATACTTATTATTCTCAATTATCCTTTAAAATTCTCAATGTAAACTTATTATAAGTCATTTGCATTCATCTCCAATTATACTTCATTATAAGCTTAACTTAACTCAATCTTTAATGACTTGAATTAGCTCAACTTATACTATTTATTTTAACTCAATTAAACCTTTAAAATACCCTTAAATTGCTTAATTTAATATCCATTTCTTTTCCATACTTGTCAATATGGCCGAATACCCCATTTGATTTTACATTAAGATTTTCATTTCTCCTTAAGCCCCATTTAACTCTTCTTACTTAAAGCCAACTTAAATAATCTTATTATTACTTTCATTTATCCTTAAACTTTATGTCACATTCTGCAATTTACTAAACAAATTCCCTTTTACATTCTTTTTAAAGTCCATTATTACTTATATGCCAATTTAAGCCTTAATATGTTCTTTTTGCTTATTTAAGCCCTTTTAAGTAGTTTTCTTTTTAATTTAATTTTAACTTAGCATAAAGACTTAATTTAAACCTTAATTAAAAGTATACTCATTATTTCATACTCAAAATTTATCATTTTATTTAAATTATTAAGTCATATATCCTTTACTTATTAATTTAACCTTTAATCCTTCATTTAACTCATTTTATGCATGTTTTTCCCATTTTACTTATCATTAATCTTCTATTTTTTTAGTTAAAAACTTAATATCATTTTAACTTAGTAAACAACAACTTTTTCCTTGGAAAATTCAGCCAAGAAGAAGATCAAACACCACACACCCATACAAACACCCTTTATGCTTTATTTATCATCCCTTACAAGCCTAAGCCTTCTATTAATCAACTTAATAACTAAAAATAACCAAAACAACAGAAGAACCATTCATCCAGTAACTTTAAATCAACAAAAACTCACCAAATCAACAAATCTAACACTAATCTAACTTACCATTAACTCACCTTTTAGAAAATCACAAGAAAATTTGCTTAAAGAAGGTTTTCTTCTTGTTTTGACTCCAAACTTAGCTTCTCAATTTGTATGGCTTGGATCTTCTCTACCATAGACATGCATGCATGTTTAAGAAGCTATTACAAATAAAAAATAAAGTTAGACATCCATATGGTTTCGGACATTGAGAAAAACATGGATTTCAAAGGGGTTTTTTAGACTTACTCTTAAGGATTAACAAGAAAAGGCTTCGGTTATCAACTTAATGGAAGTAAACATGCATGTTCTCATTTGAAACTTGAAGAATCCAGCACCAACTTGACTTTAGCCAAAAATAAAGAAGAAGAAGTTGCGGCTTATACAAGTTTAAGGAGTTCATGTGCTCCCTTTAAAAATAAGAAGGAAAATGGCTTTGGTTTCAGTTGAACTTGAGTATTTTTGCTTAGAACTTGTAAGATCAATGAACTGGAAGAAGAAAATAGAGAAGAAGAGAGGAAGTGGCCGGCTGCTTGAAAGAAAATAAAGATAATTAGGGTTAGGTTAGAGGAAAGAGAATAAAGGAGTGATAAGATAAGAAAAATGAGTGGTTTTGAAATAAAAAGGAATATGGGGATAAGGATTTCGGTCAAATGGATGTGTCAGCTGAATAATTGAGGGAAAGAAAACCTAAATGAGAGAAAAATGCAGCTGATTGCATTTCATTTGGCCAAAGTTCCACTTTGGTCCCTAAATTCCATCAAACTACCCCTTTTAACCCCTAAACTTCATATTTTCTAATTTTTATTTTTAATTTCTCCAAATTTCATCCTCAATTTTGTATTATATCCTTATTTTACTCTTAAACACTTGATATTTTATTATAAATATCATCCACCAATTTTGCATACTCAAATAATTAATAATCTTACACTCTCTCTCCTTCCATTAATACCATTTCCAAAATTACTTTTCCAACTTCCCATACACTTTTTAAATTACCAATCCCACTTATTTTTAATTTATAATAACTTAATTATATCATATCTTAATTCTATTTTCGTATATCTAATTTCCTATTTACTTATTTTCCATCCATAATTCCAAAATTCTTATTTATGACATCATCCTTAGTAATTATGATATCATCATGTCATATTAAATTGAAAATTCTATTTTTAATTCCTAATATCTATTTTAATTATATAATTCACCAATTTAGTTTCAAAACTAAGCTTTCCATTCCCTAATCCCATAAAATTTCATTATTTCATTCACTTACATCATCAAATTTAATTATGACGTCATAAATAAAATTTTTATTCAAAATTTTCAAAATTTGCATATATCTAATTTAAGTTAACATAAGCACTATGGTCAAAGCCATTTTATCAAATTCAATGTGTTTAGCCTAAAATCATTGTTTTAGTGCCATTTTTCCATCCGTTTCAGTGGTTTCGGTAAAATTTTCACTTTGCTCTTTTGAGCTTTAAACTCAATTCTTATCATATATTTATCAACATAATCATAATTCCATATCATTTCCACATCAATAATATATATAAACATGATATATTATCAATTATGAATGCACAGTGAATCATACAGTTCAGGATGTGACAAATTATCTTTTTTTTTTTTTGTAGTTTTGAAGTAGATAAAATTATCAACCTTTGCAGTATTGAAGTAAATAAAATTATCAACCTATGTTACCTTAGTAACTATACATCATGTTTTGAATAATTTTGGATTTTGAAATACATTATTTTCCTTAAGACTAGGAAATGTCAGCAACCAAAACAAGCAAAGATTATCAAGGCATGAAACCAACATAAATAAATAAAGTAAATAAGTATAATTATATCATATACCAAGGTTAAGGATAACATTTTTTACTACTCTGATTTGCTAAAATATTATTGAAAAATTCAAAACTTAGTAGAAATAAAGTTATGATTAATTAAGAAAAAACAAATTAGCACAATAAAAGAACTACTTATACATATAGACCGTATCTATTTTATCTAATTAAAATTTTCAAATATAGAAGAATTACGAGAATTAAAAGATTTACAAGGAAACTAAAATAAGAGCTTATACACTAAAAGATTCAAATTAGTAAAAGATAAAATAAAAAAGGTAAAGATTCATAGATAAGGAAGTAAGAAAGAAGTTGTGAAAGAAATGACATATACCAACATTTGACTTAAATATTGACTTGAGCTAAAAAGGAAACTTAAAGTTAAAGAAATCAACCATATCATAAGCAATTGAAGCACCATTGGACATACAACTTATTAACTTGATTTCACCTTAAGAATGAGAAAGTGTGTTAGGGATTTGAGCATATATCCTAAGTGTTTAAATAGATATAGAATATTTCATGCTTCCAAAGTACTTTTAGATGTTTTAGAATGATAAGTACTATTTATATCTCTTAGATTTATGATGTTTAACAATGATTACTACTTTTTTATTTCAAATATATTGTTCATAATTTCATTCATAAGATTATACTTGAATTAAGACAACAATAGTGTTCCATTAGAGTAGATAAAGGTAAATTATATACCTTATCTACTACCAAGTAGATAAAGGAAGTAATATATGAGCACTTTATCTACTTGCTTGTTCAAATATATAAAAAGAAATATGTACTTATTATCTTATAAAACCACTTATTATTTTATTGTTTACAATGTAAACAATATTATAGGTGGTGCGTTTGGGCCATTATCCAAAGCGATGATTTACGACAGATGGTATCAAAGTCCCGCTTGGAGAGAAGAGCAAACTTCTCGAGGGGCTCTCTAAGGAATGATATAGTTTTATGTGTAGTTATAATTTGGAGTCCTCCCATGGATGGTTATGGAAAAATAATTCAATTGATCCATAGTATGGGTGCTAATTTAACTCTTTAGAGATTGAGTTTAAATGGTGAAAATCTATTCATTTAGAGTTATATATTCAATTTTATCATATTAAATAATTAATTATTTTTAGGCATGCAATTTGCATTCATTAGTATGAATAAATCACATAATTATGATAGAATGGTGACAAATAAAGCATGACAACAAGTAAAGGAGAATGTAGAAATATAATTAATAAATACAATTAATAGGGGGATACATGTTGGATTAATAAATACAATTAATAGGGAGAATCTGAAAATAAAATAAAGGGTCAATTCTATTATAAAGGCGGATTCAAGAATACAAAATTTGACATTAAATAATGTCCCCTCAACTTTGGCTAACAATAAAAAATAGCATGATCTAAAAATGTACAATTTAAAATTTATGAGTAAAAACTCAATTATTCATGCTAAAATGATGATTTTAGAACTCTTCATAATTGATTTAAACTAATGGCGAGCTTAAATCATTTTTATAAGGACTCAAGAAGTTTAAAAATGAGATTAAAAATGTGTTTCAGGTAAAAAAAATAAAATTTTGGGCTTTGTAGTGTGCAATATCCATTACACATTGCATGAATAGTAGCAATATGCACTACACATTGGAAAATATACACCACATATTATGAATTTTTTTATCATATTTTATGCAAAATACACAAATTGGCTAGTGAAAAAGTTATAAAAATAATTAAGGAATTTTCAAAATTCTTTGGACAATCCTCTACATTTAATTTTCATTCCAAAATTATTTTTAATCATCCTAAATTATGCATATTATCAAATTAATTGGTATTAATTTAATAAAACTTAAAAATTAATTTTAATGTTAAAATTAATCAAATTGATCATGAAAATAGGCATATGATTCCAAAATCCTTTGGACAATCCTCTATAATTAAATCAACATTTAACCCAATTTAATTATCCTTAAAATTACATTTAAATTGAATTAAATTAGCATTTAATTTAGTTAATTAATTTTAATGCTAAAATCAAGTAAAACCTAATAATTTTTTATGATTATATTTCATTCAAGTCATTGTGAGATTATGAATGCTACTAATATCTTCAATTTTGATAAAATCTAAGCAAAAAATCAAATATTCTAGATTTCTGTGTGCAATGTGTGCCACATGTTGCAAAAGTGGAACAATGTGTACCACATATAAGCTACGTGTGTGGCATGTTACAGTGAACAGTAATAATATGTGGTACATGTTGTAGCATAGATAGAGGAAAAATACATTTTTGATCATAAAATATGAACAAAAATATGGGAAATAGATGAATATGTGACTATTTTATATCATTTGGGTCATTTTGAGACCCAAATGCTATTGATACATTTAGATTTATGCAAAAAAATGAATCAAAAATCACGATTAAACATACAAAGAAAATGCAAGAAAATAGAGAAATTGGAGAAGAGAAAGAAAAATTCATAGCTTTCAATAGCTTACTAAGGCTAGAAGCTCAAATTTTGATTCCTAATTACAGAGGAAGTGGTTAATTGATCCTTAATTATGGTAATTAAGTCTAATACATGAATAATTAAGTGTTCAATAAAAATTTAGCAAAGTTTAGGCAATTTTAATCAATTTCTAATCCATTTTCTCAAAATATCTAATGGATATTTATAAACGACAATATGCAAAGTCCTAATTTTAAGTTGTCAATATAAGATTTTAGATTTTCGAATGTAACATGCACCACACATTGCAAGAAAATGAGACAATATGCACAACACATTATAAAAATCATGCAACATGTATCAATATGTAGAAGCAAAAGACAACATATGTCATATGACCAATCGATTCCTCATGTATCAAAATAGTAGGGGAGCATATGACATATGTTGTTTGAATAAAATAAAAAGGCCTTACATGTTACAAAAATCTTCTATTGTGTGCATGGGAAATTAAGAAGCCACATGCAATATGCTTTATATGCTTAGAACACTCGTAGAATGCCAAAATGTGTGTTTTGTAATATGGAATCAAGAATTGAGATCATCATTAAGTTAAATGATATAAAAATGGATTATGGAGTGAAATATGCATATTGAATATATACAAATAAAACTTATAATCCTACATACATTAACTACATAGTTAGAATCTATTAAAAAACTTAATTGCTAGATTTATGAGTCTTCTTATTGTGCCTATTTTTTTTGCATTTATTGCACTTTACAAGAAGCTTTGACTCATCAATTGATAGGATATGCTACTTCGTAAGCCTCTGAACTGAATGCTTTATATTTGAAGCTAATAAAACACCATCAAAACTAACTTTTCATATTTATACTTTAAAAACCACTTAGTGGCATAATATAACCACTATAAAAAACCTTATAAGTAGATAATTATAATATTCAAATGCAAAATCAGAAGGACATAAATGCCTTTTCTAAACAATGCATGTGGGTGGGGCTTTCATTGTGATCTAGGGCAAGGCTTATAATACACAGACTGGGGATTGGCTTTGAGTAAAAATGTAGTCTTCTCAAGGGGCTGTCTCAAGGAATGAGATAGACTCAAAAGAGTCACAAGATGGAGTCAGTATCAGATGGTTCAACTGACCCATAGCATGAGTGCTAAGTCAAACCCTTCAGAGATGGGTTCGAGTGGTGAAGATCTATTCCCTTAGAGTTTCAAGTTTGATCTTACCATTTTAGTTGAGTTAATTATCCTAAGCATACGAGCATTCATAAACATTCATAAGCATGCAATGTGGTATAACATGACAGTAATTATAACAGATATAGCATGGTAAATATAATATGGTAATCATGGCATGATAACATGATATGGTAACTAGGGTGAATGAAACATGACATATGCATGGCATATGAGAAATGACATAGCATAGGCATGATATGTGAGATGAAATGACATATGCATAGCATGTGAGAAATGACATAGCATAGGCATGATATATGAGATGAAATAACATAGGCATGACATATGAGAGATGGCATGACATAGACATGATATGTGAATATGACATGACATAGGCATGACATGTGGAAGATGATATTGCATGGGCATGCATGTTAAAGATTGACATGGCATAGGCATGATATGTGAAAAATGACATGGCATAGGCATGACATATGAAAAGATAGCATGATATAAGCATGACATGTAAGAGATGACATGACATAGCCATGACATGTAAGAGATGACATGATATATGCATAATATGTGAAAGATGACATGATATATGCATGATATGTGAGAGATGACATGGCATAGGCATGACATGTAAGAAATAACATGACATAGGCATTACATGTGAAAAGATGACATGATATAGGCATGATATATAAGAGATGACATGTGAGAAATGACATGATATAAGCACGACATATGAATAGATAACATGATATAGGCTTGACATGTCATAGCATACATCATATAACAATGATAAAACAAGCATAGCAGTACAAATGAAAATTAATAATAATGGCTTGAAGAAAGGGATCGAGGAAGATAAAGGATACATGATGAAATAAAGCTAAATGATACATGTCGGGAAAACTAATAAAATAGAGGCCTATTCTATTATAAAGAATCTTCAACAATATAAAAATTTGAGATGTTAAGCAACATCTCCTCCATTTGGAAAAATGACCTCGGGCAACATGAGCCAAAACGCACGAATGGAAAATGCAAAATAGACAAGTAGTAATGAATCAACATGGATCAAGGGCCAAAGTCCAATGAATGTAATGGCAACAATCATAAAAATGCAATAATAAACAGAAGTCGAGTTGTAAAAATCATGATAAAAGTAATCAATTTTAGACAAAATTGATTAATAGCATAATTGGAAGATTCTAAGATCACATGTGGCATCATTTAGAAATGAATCAACATCCAATTAAGCTAAATATGTCAAGAGATAATTAAAATCATAATTACAATGGCATTAATTGAGAAAAATAAGCAAAATAAGATGATTTAATGGAAAAATAAAGTGAAATTGATCACGGTATAATGAATTAGAGGACTCTAACACCATTCAAATGTCAATTAGAGATAGAAAACACATCCAACCCAAGCCAATCATATTAATTACAATAAATCAATAAATTAAACAAGTATTTAACTTGAAAAATTAATTTTGAAACCAAAATTAATCATGTAGGATCAATGTATGACAAATTCATATCATTAGGATTACTGTGAAACCACTAATGCTATTGAAAACTTCAATAAAAATAAAAAAACAAGTGAAATCAAGCAAGAAATCATGAATTTTCTAAGAAATAGACAGCTATATGTGACACATATAGCATGATGTGTGTAGCATATAGGTTATATGCACTATATATATTGTGATATGTGACGCATGTAATGAATGAAAGCATAAGGAAATCAAGTTTTTAAACAAAAACACAAATCAAATCATAAATCTCAACAAATATGTGACTATTATAGATCATTTAATCTATGTATGAGCATTAAATGTTGCTGTTACATTCATGATTGAAGCCAATCAATGAGATATAAAGCAAAACCTACAAACCCATAATGAAATCAAGGAGAAACTGAGAGAAGAATAGGCATTTAAAACTCACCAAGTGATTATCTTTAGAAAGCTTGATTCTAAAATGTGATTAGGGATTTAAAGTAAGATTAATTAGTCTCTACTCCTAGATTAATTACTTAATTAAATGAGAATTCAATTTGGCAGAGTTTGGGTAGGTTTAATTAATTTCAAACCCTTTTTCTATAAATACAAGGCATATATTTATAGGAAAGGGTTATGGGTTGTCAAAGAATTGATAAATAATGTGAGATTGCTAAAAAATTATAACCCATATGTATAGTATATAGTGTTATATGTGCAGCATACAATGCTATATATGTAGCATATAGTGCAAAAAAAGGCTATATGCATAGTATATAATAGTACATGCCTAGTATGATGCATTTTTGACCTATGTGTGTTATCCAATGTGAGTGCATTGGGATGTATGTCAAATAAGCATCATTTAGGGCATAAATGCATGGGAACATATGAAGCATATTAGATTTTCATGGGAAAATGTCATGCACCATACGTATATTCTGTTACACCCCAGCCCATACCTGGGGTAACATGCTCCCGTAGCATGCATAACGACCTCCTTTACAGAAAGCCTCTACGTATCCTACAAGGGATACGTCTAAGACCAAGTATTAGAATTCGTATGGGTACACAATCTAGCATCTAGTGGTGAGGACAAGGGTAGCGTGTCATACATTCACACAAACATGCATTATTCCTCAATAGCATACATTCATTCATCCATACGGTTTGTTTACAGCTCATAGATATAATTACAACAACCCACTACATACACGGGTGTTCACTCTGTACTTAACAAACTCACCACTAAAACATAATACTAACTACTACTGCAGCTATGACTAATAGAAGCTAAACGATACAAAAAGGAATGGAGATTGCCAATAGCTCCACTACCACTTCGAGAATGCCTTCTCTGCTGACGACCTCTACTGCCTCTCCTGCTGCTCCCTTGAAGGCTCGGAACCTACGTTCATCAAATGATAAACGCTGAGCATAAAACTCAGTGGTGCTAAGAAAACATAGATAAACATACGCATTCAAGCATCATAAACATACATTTTCACTAAATGCAATGTGATGCAACATGCCTTACACTCTCTCTTACTTTCGTTCTCATAACCCTCTTCCTTTCTTATCGTTGTGCACATTCCTTTCGCACACACTGGGTCCCTGTATGTACCGGTACTCATCTCCCGAAGGAGGGCATTTAACTGTATGGTGCTTCGCACCCTTTTTCCTACTGTATGTCTCGAGACTCATCTCCCATTGGGAGGGCATTAATCTATATGATTCCTTGACGGAATCCCATTAACATGATTGACCCGGCATGCCCAGAGCT
>CANYBF011293151.1:0-10275 GCA_948192965.1 Dalechampia spathulata | reverse complement strand
TGACTTAAGCTGAAAGGGTTTCAGCTTAACCTAATTTTGGAGTATAAATATGTTTTTATAACCAAAATTAGGTCAAGCCACACCATTCTTCTTCCTTTGGCTGAAATTACACTCTTCTGCAGAAGGAGAATTCGGCCTTCACAAGAGCAATTGTGAGGAACACGAAAATTCCATAAGTTTTTCTTCTTTTTCTTTGCTAGTTCACAGGAAAGGAGATAGAACCAATTGGTTGCTTGCTTGGACATCCTTGTTTCGTATGGATACTATTGGAGGCTGCCTATCTTGGTGGTTTTTGGTTTGCTACAACCATAAATGCTTTAGAGATAAAGAACGAAGGACATTTGCATTGAAAGTAAGAGTTACTATCCAATATGCCACTTCTAATCTCTAAACTGATTTCTCTGTGTTTTGATGCAAAGATCTTCTTTTGGTTTGTTATTTTAAAATGAAAATTTTAAATTTCTTCCACTACTTAATCACTAAATAAACCAACAATGGTATCAGAGCCATGGTTGTTGCATCAAAACTCAAAGAAATATGAAATCAGTTTTGTTGATTCCTTTGGAGTAGCTTGCGAAAAATTGAGTTTTGAGGGGTTTAAAGTCCAAATTTGATTCTGATTTTTTAATGGTGTTTTTATGACATTTAAAATATATTTTTTATGTAAAAACATCATGCACACATGTTTGAAATTTTTGATAAATAAATGCATGAAATATGCGCATGGTATTGTGAATGCTGAATTAGTTTCATGATTGTTCTTAATGTATGACTTTGATTCTATTGATTTTAATTGTTAAAATTGATATGGATCATTATATTAATGTGTTAATATGTTAGTTGTATGTTGATATTGATCAAATATAAGCATTAAAATTGTTTTAATGGCTAGATGTTAAAATATGCGCATAAGATGTGCACTAATAGTGTTTTGTGGCTTTTTCTTGTGTTTGATCCAATTTTTGATTAATTTGATTGATAAAAATTGTTTATTATTGAATCAGATTCAGTAATAATCTAATCTGGATGTTTTTGTAATTTTTGAAAAAGAATAAATGCCTATTTTAAGTTTTATAGAATTCTAGTGTGAGTAGAATTCTTAAAGTGGAAGTGTTTCACAACTTAAATGAACTATTATTTTTTAATGATATTTATATGCTTCCTAAAATTAATATTGTATTAATTACTGGATTTAAAATATTTCTTGTTTCTCTGTGTTTTGATGCAAAGATCTTCTTTTGGTTTGTTGTTTTAAAATGAAAATTTTAAATTTCTTCCGCTGCTTAATCACTAAACAAACAAAAAAAAAGCCCTAGAATGTTAAAGGGAAAATGAAATGAAATGATACAGGAAGAAAAAAAAGGGAGTGCAATTCATAAATTGCATTCTCAAAGGCAAAAGTCATCATTTTTCATATATATTGATGAAATAATGTCACAAAATGTTATACTATGATGATAATGATACTGAGAATGATTGTGAATAAATGATGATACATACAACATTGCATTATTGTATAATGGTATAGATACATGTCTAAATGGTTGTGATTAAATGTCGGTATTGAAATGAAATTTATAGGTAAACAACAAAGGTTGGTTAATGGTGATTATGACATTCAGCTAGTAGCATATGTTATTGATGATTGGGATTTATGTTGATACATTGTGATTATATTAAAATGATTATTCCTTTGTTGTTATTATAATATATGATTGCTATGCCATTTTTGTTTATTTATTTTACTAGCACCACTAGTTTTATACTCAACATTTAACCATTGATGAATGCAGAAAAGAGTGACACCATGAGATTTAGTGGTATCAGTAGCTGGTATGTAGATAGTGATTTTAGTAAAGGACTCAGACTTCAAAGCAGATCTCTATTTTGTAATATTCATGCTACTACTTAATCTTTGGGTACTTTGGCAAGTAAAGGCAGTAATAACAGTAACGATAGTATAATATATAAACTAATGTGTATGATTTACTAAATCAACAGAACGATCCATAAATAAATAAGGTAATATGTGAATGCAAATAATGTTTAAAAGGTGTGAAGATAAATAATGCATGTCTAATAGTATAATAATAAGATAATGAAATGATTATAAATGATGGATCGTTATGCACATTTTAAATAATAAAAAAATGTATACTACGTTTTAACAGGGTAAATAATGAAATCCCTTATAGGATGATTATCAATTTTCTAGAATAGAGAGTTGGTAATCATACTACGGGATCATGTTACGTATCAGAAGGCATGACATGTTAGAGTGGTATCAAAGCTATGGTTTAGTTCACTTGTATTTACTACCAAAGTTAAGTTGAATGAATAAGAGTTTTGTTAGTCCATGCTACTGATAAAGGTTATTTTTATTTTAGATAGTCTTTTCGAATAATCATTATGTTGGATAGAGCTGTGATTATTGATAAGGAAGGTAGGGTGATTTTACTCCGTAGGAAGGTACCTCTAAGGCTAGTTATCAAGCTGGAGGTGACCAAAGATAAAGTTAATAGAGAGAATAGGATGAATGAGTACCACCTGTTGAATAGCCTATTGTTGTTGGAGTAGACCCGATAGCTACATAGTTTGCACAGTTTCTCCATACTATTCAGGGTCAGCCTGAACCAATTCTGATAATGGTTATTCAAAAATAAGAGGAAAAAATGTGATTTTAAGAAATTGAGAACTTATGGAGCTACTGATTTTTTGGGTACTATTGATCCCTATATGGTCGAGATGTGGCTCGAACGTATAAGGAGGGTATTGCAGCAGATGAACTATTTTGATGAGCTAAAATTAGAGCATGCTATTTCTTTGCTCCAGGATGATGCTTATGAGTGGTAGAAGACTATTCCACAAGGTTTAGCAAAACTACCTATTTTGACTTGGGTAGATTTTCAAATGGAATTCTGGTAGAAATATATTTCTACTACATACACGGATCAGAAATTGCAAGAATTTTTAAGGTTAAAATAGGGGAATCTATCAGTGGTGGAGTATGAACAGGAATTCACCCAACTTACTTACTATGCTGGGAATATTCTAACTTCATGGAGAGAAAGGTACAAGAGATTCGAGTAGGGTTTGAAGCCCATAATTAGATCTCTAGTGCAGGGATTCAATTATGATAATTTATTAGCATTGATAGCAAATGCCTTGAGCCAAGAGCGTACTATCCAAGAAGAGAATGAAAACTGAGCTCGATAGGCTAGAAAATGGTTTAGAGGCCCTATTTCCCTATTTCTTCTTTTAGTTCACAAAAGAGGTTCATTTACACCTCGAGTATCAAGATTCAGACCACCGGTACCACGTAAAGCATAAAGTGGACAATTTACTAGTTGGAGTGATTTTGGGTTTGGACTTCGATTGTATCCCACTTATGGTAAAAATCATTTGAGAGTTTGTAGAATGGGGTCACTGTAGAGGTACAAGGCATTATGCTTGAGAATGTCCCAACAGTAATGTGATGCCAATACATATCGTAGCTGAGGGCGGATCTTATCAGCATAATTCTGGAACCCAATTGATGATGGGAGCACCTCAGACCAATCATTTCAGTAGAGGTCAAGGCAGAGGCTGAGGTAGTGGCTGCAGAATGAGTAGTTAGGGTTCAGTTAATCAGAATGTGGGGGCCCTAGTATGAGTATATAATCTACGGCAGAGAGAGGATTTACAAGCTGTAGATGTTATGATCAATGATTTTCGTATACATGATCATAATATGTTAGTATTATTTGATCCTGGATCAAGTCACTCATTCATCAACACTAGAGTTGCATGCTTATTAGATATCACAAGTGAGAGATTGGGGTATGAAATGTTAGTATCTAGTCATTTAGGGAAAGATGCGGTGGTGAACAGAATTTATCATGAGTGTCCACTGGTTTTACAAGATATAATATTTCCTATCGATGTAATCGAGATGCCATTTACCGAGTATGATGTTACACTGGGTATGGATTGGTTATCTTAATATCATGCAATGATGGATTGCAAAAGGAAGATGATTACTTTTCAGCATCTGAATTATGAATCAGTTCATATTCAAGGGATTAGATCATTGATTGCTCATAGTTTGATTTCAGCAATAGTTGCCCAAAAATTGTTGAAACAGGGGTGTGAAGCTATTTTGGCATATGTCACGATACTAAACAACTAGAATTATAGTTAGTGGAGATTTCAACTGTATACAATTTTTTGAATGTGTTTCCAGAAAATTAATGGGATTACCTCCTATTAAGGAAGTTGAGTTTAAGATCAAAACTTTTCCTAGAATTGAATTGATATCTATTCCATCTTACCGTATGGCTCCAACTAAATTAAAGGAGTTAAAGTAGCAAATACAAGAGTTATTAGACAAAGGATTCATTTGACCAAGTGTATCTCTTTAGGGTGCACTTGTATTATTTATGAAGAAGAAAGATGAGACTATACGGATGTGTATGGACTATCGGTAATTGAATAAGGTGACTATCAAGAATCACAATCCTTTACCTCAAATTGATGATTTATTTGATCAATTAAAAGGAGCAGCTGTATTTTCTAAAATTGATATGATATCCAGTTGTCATTAGTTACGAGTTAAAGAGAATAGTATTCCAAAGACTGCTTTTTGTATGAGGTATGGGCATTTTGAATTTTTAGTTATGCCTTTCAGGTTGACTAATGCACTGGCAACGTTTATGGCTTTGATGAATACAGTTCTTAAAGAATATCTTGATCAATTTATTATGGTATTCATTAATGATATCTTGATTTACTCTCGAGATAGAAAGGAGCATGATAGACACTTATGTCTGGTACTACAATTGGTGAGGAAGAAGCAGTTATATAGGAGATTATCAAAATGCTCATTCTGGTTGGATTAGGTTTGCTTTTTAGGGCATGTAATTTTAGCCAAAGGTATTGTAGTTGACCCTAGTAAGATATTTTGAGGCATGTAATTTCAGCCAAAGGTGTTGCAGTTGACCCTAGCAAGATAAAAGCTATTATAAAATGGCAGCCATTGAAATCTATTACTAAAGTACATAGTTTCCTGGGTTTAGCAGGATACTATAGGCGATTTGTAAAGGGTTCTTCAATGATTGCTACACCGTTAACTATACTTTTACGAAAAGATGTACCATTTGAGTGGACAGAGAAGTGTTAGAAGAGTTTTAATAGGTTGAAGTAGTATTTAACTTAATCACCAGTGTTGACCTTACTTAAACCAGGGAAAGAGTAAGTTGTCTATAGTGATGCTTCACTTAATGATTTGAGTTATGTTTTGATGCAATAATGGAAGGTGATTACTTATGCTTCTCGTTAGCTTAAACTGCATGAACGGAATTATCCAATACATGATTTAGAATTGGCTACTATTATGTTCACATTGAAGATTTGGCAGCATTACCTTTATAGTGAGAAATGTTATATTTATACAGATCACAAGAGTTTGAAGTATTTAGGAACGCAGAAAGAGTTGAATTTAAGGCAAAGGCGATAGCTTGAATTGATTAAAGACTATGACTGCATCATAGATTACCATTTAGGGAAAGCTAATTTGGTAGCTGATGCTCTAAGTCAGAAACATTTGTTACACTACAACAACCATCATTAATATTAGTGCAGGAAGTTCAACGATTGAATGCTCTCTTAACAGTGTAACCAGATTGTATTCTCGTAAAATTACAGTTATAAATGAAACCTTTATTGATTGACCGTATTAAAGAAGCTACTCGAAATGATGATGAATATCAAAAGTAGTGAAGGAAAATTCAGATGGGTAATCAAAAGGTCTTCAATATAGATTATGAAGGTTTGTTGAGATACAAAGATCATATCTATGTCCCAGTAGACAAAGAACTAAAGAGGCAAATACTAGATGAAGCTCATAATAGTTTGTATTCATATCATCCGAGAGGTACTAAGATGTACAGAGACTTGAAGTTATCCTATTGTTGGGTAAGTATGAGATGCTTAGTGTATCAATGAGTGAAGGCTGAACACCAAGTACCAGCAGGTTTATTGCAACCATTATCGATATCGGAATGGAAATAGGATAAAGTGACGATGTATTTTGTTATGAGACTACCTCTAACATAGAGTAAACATGACGCTGTTTGGGTAATTGTTGAGAGACTAATTAAATTAGTGCATTTTATACCTTTTCATATGGATTATAATTTAGAATGATTAGCAGAATTGTATATCTGAGAAATAGTGAGACTCCATAGAGTGCCATCATTTATTATTTTTGATAGAGATCCTTGATTTATATCTCAATTTTAGGGAAGTTTTAAAAAAAAAATGGGTACTAAAGTACCTTTTAGTACTTCTTTTCATCTTTAGACAGACGGGCAATCAGAATGAATTATTCAGATACTAAAGGATATGTTGAGAGCTTGTGTTTTGGAATGGAGTGGTAGTTGGGATAAGTACATTCCTCTTATTGAATTCACTTGTAACAATAGTTTCCAATCCAGTATTCAAATGGCACCATATACAGCACTATATGGTAGACATTGTAGAACTCCATTAAATTGGAATGAAGTTGGTGAATGACAGTTGATCAAATCTAATATAATCCAACAGGCAAAGGATCAGGTGAAATTAATTAAGGAATGGTTAAAAGTAGTATCTGATTGATAGAAATCTTATATAGACTTGAAGTACAGAGATATTGAGTATAATGTTGGGGATAAAGTATTTTTAAGAGTCTCACCATGGAAGAAAATTTTACGATTCTGGTAGAAAGGAAAGTTGAGTCTGAGGTATATTGGTCCTTATGAAGTGTTAGAAAGAGTTGGACCATTGGCTTACATATTGGCTTTGCTTCTAGAGTTGGATGGAATCCATAATGTTTTCTATGTATCTATGCTTCGAAGATACAAATCAGATCCTTCACATGTCATACTAGTGGAGAATATAAAGGTTCAATCTGATTTATCTTATAGTGAAAAGCCTATCAGAATTTTATCATATGAGATAAAAAAGTTGAGAAACAAACAAATCCTATTAGCTAAAGTGTTATGGAATCACCATACAAGGCAAGAAGCAATGTGAGAATGTGAATCCCTTATTAAACAGTAATATCCTTATCTTTTTACAGGTAATTGAGGCTAGAATTTTAAGGTCAAAATTATAATTTAGGGAGAGAGAGTTGTCACCTCCTCATTTTTAGCATACACTGCATTGATGATATAAGTAATGTGCATTGCTTGATATATGAGTATGATTAAGATGTTCATATGGAAATGTATGATAAGGAATGTGAATGATATATTAATTGATAGATGTTATAAGGACGATATGAGAATAATTAATAGAATCAATGAATAATGGTATAATAATAAGATGAATATGATATCGAGAACACTTAATATATTTACGTGTGTATGATTAAGACAATTGTTTAAACATACGTATATTCATATATAAAAATGTATATATGTATGTAAGTGTAAGTATGTGAGGAATTAAGATGAATTTAGGTGTATAAAGAGTATACATGATTACATATTTATATATGATTAAGGAAGTGTATAAAAATAATAAATACAATAGAAATACATAAATTAAATAATTAAAGGTATTACCATAAATTAATAATGTATTGGTATGTATAGAAATGATATAATATAATTAGTAGAGGTATAAAAAAAGTATGGAAGGTAAATTAAGGTATCATTATACATATGGAAAGGTTTAAATAGAAGTAAATTAGGTTTAAATATGTATAATTATATGTATAGATGGATAATTAAGGGGTATAATCGAGTGTGTGATTGTGCATGGCATTACCATGGACCACCCTACACCCCCCACCACTCATTTCATGTGGTTTTCTTTCTTTCACTCATCATAATACTCATTTTTCTTTCTTTTCCCTAACTTGGCCGAACCCTCTCAACTCCATCTTCTTCTTCTTACTTCATCTTCTTCTTACATCATCTTCTTCTCCATAAGTAACCAACTGAGCCTATCTTCTTCTTTCCCTTCAATCTTCAAGCTCATAACTAGATCCATGTTTATTATTTATAGCTTGTCTGAATCACTTCCTATTCTTCTTGTTCTAGTGTTGACCAAAACATTATCTTCTTCTTCTTCATGTTTAGTGGCCGAAAACACTAGATCTATAAGTTTTTTATGTAAACCATAACATATTTGACATCTAGTTCATATTTCCTTTGGCTAATCGTTCTTTAGATGAACATGCATGCGTGGTTGTGAAAATCAAGCTTAACAAGCCTAAAAGAAGTTAAAGTGTGAAGATCTTTGTAGATCGGTGGCTACAATATAAAGGAGAGCAAGTTTTAGTTCATTTTTTTGTTTATTTTCTTAAGGTGAGTATGGCCAAATATGATTGAGTGCTAGATCTAGTAAATCTATGAGTTTTGAATGAAAATAAGTATGGATCGAATGCTTTTCTTAGTAGATCTATAAGTTTGAGTCCTTATTGTTAGGTTTTATCAAGTTATTGTTGTAAAAGGGAGAAAGTCTAGTAATTACCATGTATGTGTGTTTGTGTTTTGTGAATTTTCATGCTTGGTTGAATTGTTGTGAGGAAAAATGATTAAGGATGGTAATAACTTTTGCATGCTTGAATCAATTGGTAATAAGTACTTAAAGAAATCAAAATAACCTATCATAATATCACTTAATAGAAGAGGTATCATTACCTTATGAAGTTTAAGTTAAATGATTCAAAGTTTGTGTAAAATGTTTTCTAATGATTTATGGTTCTTTCTATTGCATAAAGCTTTAAGTAAAACTTGAAGTATTTTTAGTGTTGAAAATGGCATATGACATGTTATATAAACATAGACTAGAATACACTTTCAACTTATTAAGAGAGACATAATTGAAGCTTATGACACTTTAATTTAGAGGGCTTAAAATTATCAATTAATTAAGCATGTAATAGATCATTAAAAGCTTAATGAGTCTACTTGTTAATGATATAAAATGACTTGCATGGGAATCACAATAAGTTGACCGAAACGAAGGTCAAAGTGAAGTGTTTAAGTGTATGTAATATGTAGTTGCAAGTGCCATACTCTATGTGATTGAATTTGGATATTTTAATGAATAACTTAAAGACATATGTACATTAAATTAAGTTTATTAAACTTACTTTCTAATAATAATAAAGTTTATTGAATTTATTGTTTAATGTTAAGTAAAGGATAAATTAAATGGTTAAATAAAAGATGATTTATAAAGGAGTATTGCTTAAGAAGTTAAAAAAATAATATTTCAAATAATTTTCAAATAATGTTAATGAACTAATTATGACAACTAAATTAATAGATATATAAGATGTTATTTGGAAATTATTTAAGTATTGTACTATAAAATGAAATGTCTTTGTGTATTGTATTATAATATTAAATATACTTTAATTGACTAAGAGTTTTGTTAATAACAAAAGAAGTAATAAGGTAGGTTCTAGATTATTATAAAAGTAGATTATAAAGATTACAGATTAACATAAGTAGTGTATATTTAAATGAATAGAATCTTATATTTATAATATATGGTTTAAGAGCTAAATCAATATAGTTTTTAATAAGATGAAGATTATATTATTTTGATATCATAGATGTTATGATTTGGTTTTTGTAACATGATAGCTAATATAACTAATATGAATAATAACTACAATGGTAAATGTTAATATGATCTTCCTAATTGATGTTATGTTTTAGAAAGTGAATTGAATTAGTATACGTGAATGGTTGTTTTACAGTCATACTGTAATGTGATTGCAAAGTGTGAATTAATGGATGATTAATGATAGAATTCAATCTTTTGATTAAATATGAATATTAAATTATGATTTAGGTGGTTTAGAGAAAAATCAACATGTACCACCAAATAATTTAAACAAAAGGGAAAGGAATTACAGGTTTGTACTAGTGTGTTTGTGCTAGTTGTGTTAGTGTTCTGTGGTTATTAAATTTATAAAAAAGGGACGCTATCTATGGTATAATGTAATAGCATTAAATTTTTATCTATAATATTCTGATACATTCATTTTTCATTTCATAAGCATCATTGCATTATCATATGATACATGGCATGGCATAATATGGAGAAATGAGTGTGAGCTTTGTCCGTTTCCGTTTCCGCTTTTACTTGGTTTTAACTTCTGAGAAAGCAGAGTGTGGATGTGGAGTCGCCACCTAGTTTGTTTCTATTAATCCAATTGAATTAACTTTGAAAACTAGGAAATAAAACTTAGGTTTTCCAGAGTTGAAAACGACCTTAGTTTCTTCAGAGTAT
>CANYBF011293132.1:0-13741 GCA_948192965.1 Dalechampia spathulata | reverse complement strand
GTTGGGTTGTATTAAATACCCAAATTGTTTTATTTTCATTTTATTTGCTTTTCTCTATTTTGGGTGGGTTGTATTTGCCCACATTTTATTTTCTGCATTTAATTTTCTGCACTTTATGCTTTCTTTATGCTTTCTTATGCTTTATAACTTGTGTATGCTTCCTTGTGTGCCCTATGCCATGAAAGAGTATGTTAACAAACTTAAACCTAATTGCATGTTTAGGAGCCTTCATTAGAATTAAATAAGTGAACATAATAAAACGGAACACTAATAAATTTGAAATCCCAAACCCAAAACTCTGAAGAAATTCAGGCCGCTTTCCAACACAGGGAGGCCCGGGTTTTATTTCCCAGTTTTTTTTTAGTCATTCAATTGAATTGGCAAAACAAACTGGGTGGCGACTCCACTTAATAACCTCGACGCGATCTTTCTAGGTTAAAGAAACAATCAACTATGGAAGTACGCCATTGAGAGAAAGCACCACGGTATCTCACACCGAACAGCGTGCAGCGCTCCCGCGTCTGGGGCGCGCTACTCTTACAGTATGCCCATAAGCATCATCCAATTTAAGAGCCTAGTCTTTCCTTATAAATGAAACTATTCTTTCTAGGATCCATTTTAACTCTAAATTATTGACATCCACTTGACCACTTATTTAAGGGTGATAAGCAATTGTAATCTTATATATGACTTCATACTTCCTTAATAAGCTTTCTATGATATGATTATAAAAATAAGAGCCATCATCATTAATCAATGCCATAGGGGTACCAAACCTTGGAAATTTAATTTATTTTAATAGCTTTTTTACCACTTTGACTTCATTGGAAGGTGAGGCTATGGCTTCAACTTATTTTGAAATGTAGTCTACTATGATCAAAATATACTTATTATCATTCACAGTGGGGAATGGCCCCATATATTACCATCAAATAACTCGACCTCAATGATATTTCTTAAAGGCAATTCATGCTTCCTAGATATATTACCTAATTTTTGACAATTGTCATATACTAGGATAAAGTCATGAACATATTTAAATAAAGTTGGTCACCAATAACCTAATTAAAGTACTTTAGAGGTGATCCTTCAAATTTCATAATGTCCATCAACTTCCATAGCATCATAATGCTATAAAATGTTTGGAACTTCTTCATGTATGATGTATCTTCAGAGTTAACCATCCTTACATCTTTTAAAGGTCAAAGGATCATCCTAAAGGTATGATTTGACATCATGTAGTACTTCTTATTTTGCTTGTAATCAAGACCAAAAGGAAAATTATTGGTTTCTAAAGAGTTAATAAAATCAACATATCATGGTACAAGATTAATGGCAATGATGAAAAATTACCCACCTTCAAATGTCTCCTTAGTTAGAATATCATCATCATTTTCCCTTAATAAATCTTCATTAAGTATAGATACGTGATCAACCATAAGGTTTTTGTTACCCTTCTTATCTCTTATTTAACAAAAAACTCTTGAAGCATCAAGACCCACCAAAGCAATTTAAGCTTAGCATCTTTCTTATCTTACTCAAGAGATATTTAAGAGCTGTATGGTTAGAGTATACAATCACCTTTTAGCCTATCAAATATGTTTTAAATTTATTAAATGAATATTTTATGGCTAGAAGTTCTTTTTAATCATGGGATAATTGATTTAATCATCATCAAGGAGTTAGCTTGCATGATAAATAACATGATTTACCTTCCTTCCTTTATCCTAAAATAACCCTAACTACAAAATTAGTGGCATCACATGTGATCTCAAATAAGGAATCATAATTTAAAGGTTGTAAAATCAAAGAAAAAATGAGTACCTTATTCAATATTTCAAAGGCTTGCACATATGAGTCATCAAAGTTGAAATTTGCATCCTTGGCCATAAGATTTAAAAGTGGCTTAGTAATCTTAGAGAAACTTAATAAATCTTCTATAAAATCTTGCATGTCATAGAATTTTATGAATGCCTTTTACTAACTTAGGATCAAGCAAGTTAAAAATAACTTCAATTTTTACATTATCAGCTTGTATACCTTTACTAGAAACTTTATAGCCAAGAACACTATCTTCTTACACCATCAAATGACATTTCTCCCAATTAAGCACTAACTCATATTATTTATACCTAAAAAGAAATTTGGAAAGATTTTTTAAATAAGTTTTAAATTTAGTGCCACAAACATTGAAATGATCCATAAAACCTCTACACATTCATCAATTAAATCATTGAAAATAGAAAACATGCATCTTTGAAATGTGGTTGGTGCCTTGTAAATAGCAAATGGTATATACCTAAAAGCAAATGTCCCGTAAGGACATG
Organism: Dalechampia spathulata; assembly: GCA_948192965.1. Lineage (NCBI taxonomy): Eukaryota > Viridiplantae > Streptophyta > Magnoliopsida > Malpighiales > Euphorbiaceae > Dalechampia > Dalechampia spathulata. The sequence continues at coordinate 11,414 of CANYBF011293132.1, read as the reverse complement.
TAAATGTTATTTTATCTTGATCATTTGGGTGAATAGAAATTTGATAGAATCCACTCAATCTATCAAGAGAATAAAACTTAGCAAGTCTCTCCAATACTTGATTAATAAAGGGTAAAGGGAAATGATCTTTTCTAGTTACTATATTTGATTTTCTCTAATCAATGAACATTATCTACCCTATGATAGTCTTAGTATGTATTAAATCATTATTTTTATTTTTTTACCACTATCAAGCAACCTTTTTCGAGGATAACTTGAACAAGACTTACCTATTTACTATCCCTCATAGAATGGATTATACCATGGTCAAGAAACTTTATTATTTCTTGTATAACATCTTTTAAAGTATGATTTAACCTTCTTTAACCTTCTATAAAAGGTTTGATACATTCTTCAAGTAAAATCTTATGCGTATAAATGTTTAGACTTATCCCTTTTAGATTAAGAATCAAATAAACCCAAAGCATTCTTATAATTTATTACTATTATTGTAAGTGCATGTAATTGTTCAAATAAAAAGAAATGAATTAATTATAAAAGGAAAATCTAAAGTAAAATTAAGAAAACTTATTTCAAGGTAGAAGGTAAGGGTTTGACTTTCTATTGGGCCTTTTTTTAAGAAGAATGTAGCATATCACTATCTTATAAAGTGATTCATATATTAAAGTCCTTTGAGGATACATGTATGATGTAGCCTCCAAATGCTCCACCCAAGCTACTACTTATTCATTATTATATTCTTCACTAGCCCCTTCTACTAAACACATCTTTAAGGAATCCTTACTAAGAATCTCATGAAGTGCCTTTTGCACACAAGCATTAACTTCATCAAATGACTTCATAATTTTGATTGATGTAGTTAAGGAGGACTCTTTTATCATTTATAATACATCAAACACTATAGTTACATCAATGACCTTCATGGTATTCTTCCTTTTACTCATGTCAATCATAACTCCAATTATAACTAAGAAAGGTCTTCTAAATAGAATAGGTGTATCTAAGTCCTTTATGTCCAAAACTATAAAATATGCAAGTATGACAAATTTTATAACATTGGTAACAGCATTTTAAAGAATACCCATAGGGTAATTAATGGATCTATCTACTATAGAAAGCCTTATCATGGTAGGCTTTAAATCATCAACATGAAGCTTTTTGTCAATATAATAAGGCATGAATGATTGACAAAAAGCTTTATTCTTGCATATACGTCACATAAAGCCTTATCAAATATAACACCATTAATGATACAAGGAATAGTAATAAACTTGGATCTTTAAGCTTTAGAGAAGATTTGGACATAGTCATATTAGATTCTTTAATAAAAGCCATAAGACCTTGCTCTTCAAGCTTACTCTTATGAGTGATAATGTGGCTTGCCTCTTATTAGAAAAAACATCTTTTAAGTTAATCTTTAGCTCTAAACTATGTGGCTTGCCTCCCTTCTTATCAACATCTTCTTAGATATGTGCTTTATCTCCTTTTCATTAATTTCTTACATTACTTCCATCTAAAACCTCATCAATCACCTCATAAATCTCCTTGGACTTTAGTTCCTTATCACTCATCAAAATGATTGCTTTGCATGACTCTTCTTATGGAAAGTCTAGTTAGCTAGGCCACTTCCTTATACATTTCTTACTTGAAGAGGCTTGTTGAGCAGTTTGAGATTCTAACATAACATTATGAGTGGTTAGTTGATTTATCTTAGAATTGATTTATTTGAATTACTCATCATGTTTCTTATTAGTTATGTCTTATTAAGTGAAAATATTCTATGAGGTTTTCTAAATGATATTTGGGTGCTTGGTTAGATGGATGGTTTTAGGATATAGTTTAAAATGCAAGTAGGGGATACATATTTGGTTAGATCTAAGTAGATTATTTTGTGGCTTAAGTTAAGTAGATGGGTTAGACTAGGAAAAGTTAGGGTGATTTCTCCATAAGGTGTGTAAGTGTTTTAGGTAAGTCTTTAGTTAAAACCTCCTTAAACAAATTAACCTCATCATTGCTCTCCATAGAACAATCATCATGTGCATTACCTTCTCTAGATAATTCACAAACATCATTTGTATCAATCTACATTTTTTAAATTAAATCAATGAGAGCATCCACTTTAGCATTTATTATGTTGATGCAATCCAACTTTAGAACTCTTTTATCCCTTAATGTTGAAGTTTCATCTTTAATGTTACCTTAAGATATTATTTCTTTTAAAAGTGTAACTATTCTACTAAAGGTATTTATCATCTATTTTCCTCCTGAGGCAGCATTAATAATGCCTTTTTTCTTATCATTAAGGCCATTATAGAAGGTTTGTAGGATCATCCAATCTGGTAGTCCATAATGAGGGCATCACCATTGAAACTCTTTGAATCTCTCTCAACTTGCGTAAAGAGTTTCATTCCTACCTTGCTTAAAAGCATTGATCTCATTTTTAAGCTTGATTTTTTTAAGTGAAAAATACTTATGAAGGAAGGCTTATTTCAATTGTTCCCATGTTATGATTGAACTTTTAGCAAATAGGCTAACCAAAGTTATCCTTTATCCCTTATAGAAAATGGATATAACATCAACCTAACTACATCACTTGATATTCCATTAAACATAAAGGTGGCATACACATTCAAGAATGTAAGAATATATATATATAGGGATATTCATCATGTAGTCCTCTAAGCTGGTTACCCTACACCATTTGAATGATACTGGCTTGATCTTGAAGTTATTGTTAGGAATAACAAGGATAATAATGCTAAAATTCTTGTCTAAAATATTATGCATGCTAAAATTGCTTAAGGTTCTTCTTTCTTAGGCCATTTCTTAATTTTCTTATTATTGCTGCAATCTTCATTATGTACACCAAGCAAGCAAAGAGCATTTAATTTTTAGATCATACAAATAGATTTGAACTTTGATATCCTTCATCTAAAGATAATAGTAATACTAAAGAAATCAAAAATATTTAAGATAAGCATAAGACAAATAATACATCAAACATTTATCCTAAAGCAATTTTTCTCCATTTAGAACTAATATCACAAATCTAAATAAACTCCCTAGTAACAATACTAAAAATTTCTCACAAGAACTTAACATTTCAAGTTTTAATTCCTCAATCTTAATGACTTAGTATAGAGGAGTAAAGTGTTTTACACTTAGACTTGATGTTTATAAATATTAGGCATGATATTTCATCAATTATTTAAGCTTACTAATTAAATGATATTTTAAAATATATTATGCATAATATAAAAGAATGGTATAATAAATCTTTTATTATAAATAAATGATGCATTAGAAGGCATATATATATATATATATAATAACTTATTGATAATATAAGAAATCAAAATTAATGATAGGTTGAAAACTTAGTAAATAATGATTAAAAGTAATTCTCATTACAGTTAATGATATTCATATGAAGGACTATAAGCATTCATATAATATTATGGTTGTACACAAAAATCATACATGTCATACTAAATTCATTTAATCCCTTTTGAAGTAGACTTAATAATCCTTTAACTTAAGTGATTATATTGCTTTTTCATTAAGAAGAATAATCCTCATTGTAAAATCTTAATTAAGATACTAAATATGTTGATGATGCATAGATAAAAAAAATTTAAATACTCATACATAATCAAACCTCAACATAAATTCATACAAATTAATAACCAATAACAATCATATAAAGTTTTCATAGCTTTCTTGCTACCAACAAAGCAAAATAATCAAAATTAAAATATTTAAAATAAGAATGAATTGAGAATGATAAGTTAGACTTCAAAGTCCTTAATACCATTCATGTATTTGAATCTTGATTAGTATAAGTGCCTTTGTATTGTTAAAAAGAAATTTTGTACCTTCCTTTTAATATAAAATTGAGAAATAAACTAATTTAGAAGCTTTATAAAGAAAATTAATTGATAATGTTCTACCCTTGTTTCTCCCAATTCCCTTCCTACATATAGAAGTTAGGAATGTCACATTTGACTTGGTGAAACATGCTACCGTAGGAATGTCATATCATAAATTCAATAGAATTTATCCTATCTATAAATTTAATTATTAATCTTTTTACCTATGTCCCTTATGTGATCACCTATTTGAATAAGCATACATATACACACATAAAATTATAGCATGCTATCATAGCAACCATCACATACACCATTTATAATAAAAGCAAGCCATAACTAACTACTAGATAGTCTTAGTAATCATAACTCATATATAACCATAAAATATTTACTACCTATAAATTGTATAATGAAAGTTACATTAATAAGAAAAGTGTCCATTAAAAATATGTTACATAATGCAAAATATGGATCTGATGATTGTATAAGAACTCAAAGTATCTGGACTATATTGGTGCTTTATTGATTTATATGCTTCTTAGTACTACATTGACTTGTGTTTATCAAAGGAAAAATATTAAGTATAAACCTCAGTGGTGATTAATAAAAAGTGGATTGATAATAAGACTCATCTAAATTCTTATAGTAAATAGCATAAGTACATGATAAATTTCTTTAGTAATAATTCTCAAATAAAATAGCAAATAAAAATATGTAATCATACGCAAAGTATTATACAATATATTTATTTATCAATTGTTTATCATATCATATATATAGGCATCACCATATATCTACCATATTTTCATTTCATATATCACTATTAGAGCAATAATATATTGTATGACAATGAACAAAAATATGTATTATATTCTTCCTTTCTCTACTATCTCATCATTTCTCTCTTTAATGGTGTATAATTTGTACTAGGGATAATCTCAATAATTTATTTTCCTAATTTACACTTTTCTTATTCATCTTTTTATCATATAACTATATAGATATACTAGCATCACCCTTATTCCTCCTTTATTTAAACATATATAAACATATACTAGTATTACCTTTGTTTCTCCATAATATCATGCTACTAAAATATGATGCATGATTTAATTAACTCATAAACATGTATGCATTTCCATTACACCCTTAGAACATTGCATCAATAGCATTTAATAAATATATAATTCATCTAAAAATAAACAAGTAATAATAAAGTCATCAACAAGTATTTCACTCTTTATATGTTTTATTTAACAAGCCTTTTTATTTTACCTATCAATTTAATTTTACAAATTAGTTAATATTAAGCATAAACATGTTTTTCCCTTACCCTTATTTGCTCATGAAATAAGGATTATGATCTCTTATCCTTAACATTTAATATATTAACACTTGATATACATAGATTCCATAATATAAAAATGATATGTATTATATGGACATCTGATTCATATCATACTTCATTGACTTTATATACAACAATTATTTTTATTATGTAGCTTATAAATTTAGGCATATAGGCTTCCTTAGTTTTCATGTCTATATGATGCATGTTACTAACTTTAGAATTAGTTACCAATTACTATATCATGCAATTGTTTGTAGTAGCATTTAATCTAAATGTCATTCATCAACCACAAGAAATAAGATTGATAGCTTTATATGATCCAATGATTTCATATATAGGTGCTTACAAATTTCAATTTCATAATATTTTATAAACAAACTAATTACCAATATATTTCATGTGAACATGGACCCAATTCTTTTATTATTTAACCAAATGACTTATATATGATTTGTACATATCATTCACTAGATACATTAACTTGCATGAAAATATGTATACTCTCATAATCTTTCCACTTAAGGTATTTGAAAAGTCAATGTTATTTAAGCATTAAATAGTGGTAATTTTTCATGGTTTATTTTAATTATTAGTTATGGCTTGTATATGGTTCAATGAGTTAGTGTGGCATTCTAATTCATATAGAAACCAATTTCCAAGTGAACCATTTATCTAATTAGGTGTTTCTTTAACTTAAACATTAGGTCTTCTAATTTATGTTATATTCTATAATAATGAACTTATGTACTTAGTCAAACAAATCATTATTAATATTTTTACATCCTAATAATTAATAAATGTAAGGGAATAGATGTTTTAAACGTACTCAAGACATACATAAGTATTCAACATTCATTAATCTTGAGACAAATCTTCTTATAATTCTAATTGAATAAATATATATGCTCACTTCCATGCATATATTCATAAACATATAAGTATCCCAACCACCTATACTCTAAGTGACGTGATATGTTATTATGTGTAACTTTATATATGAGGAACTAGTAAGTTTTTCTTACAAAAATGGACTTAAATTTAATCCTCATTTAACCAAGTATTCCTATATCCATGACCATCTAATTGTCAATATTTAAGTTCCAAGCCTTGACCTTTTTCATAGATAAAAGCCCTCCATGAATTCTATATTAAATACTTTCTTCTAAATAAACATGAACCTTGTCCCCTATAATCAACACAATGCAATCAAACACATATACATCCTAAATATATACGTGCATAGTTTTACATGCAACTTTATCATCCACCCATATGATATGCTTAGGTAGAACTTAATTTTAATATAATAATTTTATCAACTTTTAATAAGCTCCCCTAATCAAAGGTTTTGTCCAACAGTCCCTACATTTCTATATATGAACACCATTAGCATTAATTAATTCCCCATGTCATGAATAAAAATTTGGTTTGCATGCAAGATTAGCATTTGCTTCAATTAAATCCTATGTATGATTATATGTAATTCCAGAACCTCCCTTAGTTGCTATAGTTTATCATTTTAATTTATTCCTCTGAATGTTGGCCAACAACAACATTAATCACCCTTTATTATTAATATGGGATCATAAAAACCTACTTCAACACATTGGTTCCACCATTCATTGCTATATTCTCATAGTAAGAAATTTCTTTACAAGGAATTTATACTAGTCCTTGTTAGATAATACCATATCTCAATTAATTTACAAGCACCTTGTTCCATATTTATGCAAATACGAGCTTCTTTTATATTTGTAAGCTCTCATCATTGTTACATAAAACACATTCACCATGGTTGAACTTCTACAACTTACATCAATTTCTCAGAATCATGTTTAATGTATCTAAAATAAATAAATAAAAATTACATGTTATTATGTCTAGTAGTATATTTCAATTAATTCCTATTACCCTTATAACCACTCATATACAACTAGCTTGAATACTCATCGTATGCTAATAACATAATAGGAAATTGAACTTGTACTCATATATATTACCACATATTTAATGAGTTTAATTCTTATAGTACCTTGATTACTAATTCATAAATGCTTAGGTGTGAGTATTATCATCTTCAACCTAGGTCACTTGTTCATCAATTCATGTAATTATACATGAATTCACAGAATCTATAGCACTTAATTCACACAATCAATTCAAGTTACACATGGAATAAGTCATAAGCTAACATTTAAATACATACACATAAAGAACTTACCTTTGAATTTTCCTCTCCCTAGCTATCCAAAAGAGTCTTTCTTATTCTAGATTCCCTTTATGGCTTCAACAAGATTTTGAAGATGAATTGAACTCCTTTACTTATTAATTTCTAATGCTTTCCTTAAGTTTTTAACACCTGCCAAACTATCTCCTACATTTCCCCTTAACTCTTAATTTACATAATTAATTATTTTTTGTTTACTTGAATCTCATCACTTAGTTAAATATTAAAATCATTAAATGGTGAGTTTTATCCCTTTGTAATTTGAACCTCCTTATTTTGTAATTTATCCAAACTTACATGTATATTACCTTAATTTTCCCAAGGTTGTAAATATAGTCAACTGGATCCCATCCAACATAGACCTTTCTCAACCATTTTTAATAATTAAAAAATTATGAATATTATTTAATGCTCATTAAGTATGTATATACATAAATATTTATTTGAATTATTAAATCTTTGAACTCCTCCTTCCCTTTATTAGCATTTCATAATTATAACTTCATGCATTACTAATAAAATAAATAATTATATATAAAATAAAGTAATTCAAGTACTAATTATATTCATATTAATTCTTAACAGTATGTATGGTAAGGGTTGTGATAAAGAAACCCTACAAATGGGTTATAACTCTATGCTTTCAAATGACTTTTCCTTCGTTGATATCTTTTTACAAAGATGTCATCCCTCATGAAAAGGTGTATTCAATTTCCCATCACTCTTCACTCTGCTATCCCATGAATACATTTTTGTGGAATTCTAAATTATTAGAATTATTAAAGTATTAATAGTTAGCTTCAAAAAGCACAATTGTTAATAAAGAAATCGCTTTGATTTCAATGATGTTAACTTGATATGATCATCACAAGTTGACATTGAGCTTTTTAACTCTTTGTAATAAGATGGCACCATGGTCATGAGTTAGCATAAAACCTTATTTTCTTTTGTAATAAGTTGACATCATTATGATGCATCAGCACTTATCCATGCTTCTTTTTATAACAAGTCATCACCTTCTCCATGAGTCATTATAGACAAACTTCAAAATACTTTGCTAACTTGATAAACTCTTCGTTAGTTGGCATGCATTCTTCTTACTTGTAAATATCATCACACCTCTCAAACATATATATTTTAGGGAATAATACTAAAATATAAATGAAAAGTTAATCGCATAAAATAACTAATATTTGACATACTATCAACCTATATGCATGAAAATCAAGACTAAATTACTTAAAACTAACTAAATAAAACATGTGCAAATTCTATCATATCAAGAATCATTTCCTTTTATTGTTTTTCTATAAAATGGAAGATTACTCCTTAGAAAAGTTTATCAAAAATTAGAAAACATCCTATTATTATACATAAAAACTCTTTTATGTTATTTTCATTAAGTATTATTACAAGACTGATTCAAGTGCCAACTTCTCTCCATTTTGAAGATTTTAAAAGGGGTTAATGAAGATATAAGTTTTTCTCTATATTTTTTTATCTTATTTATGGTTTATACATTTGTTAGACTAACTTTTATATTCATATTCTTAATTAAGATATGCAAAGGCTAAATATTATGATTGAAATTATAGTATTCACTATTGTATGATGGAAAATAATTACTTAATTTGATGTTTATGTTGACTTTATTAGGATTGAGTTCTTAATCTCTTTAAATATGCTTGATCATCATATTTAGTGTCTTAATCAATAATTCATATATAGATATGATTTCCTTGGTGGAAAAGCAATCATAGTCATTAGAGTTAAAATGCTATATAAAGCCTACTTTGAAAGGGATCAAAAGGATTAGCATGGAACTTCATGGTTTAAATGAATAGCTATAATGACGTGAAGATGTTTATGGTATTACATATAAATACATTAATTGAAAATGAGAGTTGTACTTAATGAATTGAGGTCAAGCCTCCAATCAACCATTTATTCTATCATAAGTGTAATTGAGAAATTGTACTACATTTATCATCAATAGTATCCACTATAATGTCAATCCTTAATTGCAAACTTGAATAAATCTTAAACTTAGTGTAATTAGTTATTATAGAAATTAGACATTATTTATTTATATTATTGGTAAGACTAAAAATTTTCATATTTATAAAATTAATATTCAATTTTAAAATTTTTGAAGTTCAACACTCATTTCACTCTACACTAAGTCATAGAGATTAGGTATGCATAAAATTCCCAATAGATAACTTAATATTATGCTCATATAATAAATCTTTCTATCCTTATGTAACAGATGTATCAAGAATATTCTCATCATCATGGCATGCTGGTGAATCTGTCGCACCCTAATTTTGGACCGGCTTGACTCAGATCTAGTCCGGGATGATTTTGGACCATTTCGGGTTGGTCTTGGGCCACTCCGAGTTGTTTAGGACCATTCTGGACCGTTCTGGGCCAACTCTGGCCCATTTTAGGATGATACACACCGCGTATGTTTTAGCCCTCAATGCATATGTACAAACATACACGATCGCGTATGTTTTAGGGTTTAGCATATGTTGACATACGCGATCGCGTATGTCTCCGGGCCAGCAAATTTAAAAGCTTAGGAACTCCATTCTGACGGGAGTTAGCACTTAGAGAGGCGAGATTAGGGTTTTCTGACGGCTGAAAAACACTCCTAAACCTAATACTGAGTAATCTAAGCAATTAGGGTTAAAATTAATTCATAAAATCACTTAGGTTAGGTGGTTTTCAATCCCTAACGCTTGGAATTGAATTTTTCTTTTCCCCTTACTTGGAGCTAAGGAGAATCTATAAGAGGTTATTAATCTATTACTTTTATATTGCTCTTTTATGTGTTTTTCATCATATTCATGCCTAAAATGCTGAAAAATGATTCATTTTAATGCTTTACGTGTGATTTTGTATGCTTTTCATGTTTTATTTTCGCTTCGTATTTCATGCATTATCATGTGCGATCGCGTATGATAATCTCCATATCATATGCGACCGCATATGATCTTCCCATTCTCATATGTTCTATTTAATTTATTTGGTTTGTCGAATCATCTATGCCATGTTTTAAGCCATTTATGCATGTTTTTCATATCATTTGCTTCATTCGCATATGATCATGCTCATTCACATATGTTCAATTTTGTTTTATTTTGATTGCTGAATGCCATATGTTACGTTTTAAGCACGCGTATATGATTTATTTTACCTTTTGCCTCATTCGCATATCATCATGTGCGATCGCGTATGATCTTCACAATATCATACGCGATCGCGTATGATCTTCACAATATCATACGCGATCGTGTATGATCTTGAGTTTCCAATTTTGTTTTTCGATTTCCATGTTTTCCTTATGTTAATTTAGGCATGTCTGCGTGATTTGTGTGTGATTTCGCGATTAGTCCATTTATTATTTGCATTTGTTCCCTTTTATGCGTTTGTTTCCTATTTTGCAGAATTAGCTTTAACTTGGATGAAGTAGACGGGTTGGGCTCGAGGCCCAAATCCAAAAGGCTAACCCTTGGGACTTGGAAGAAGGAATTGGGCCTTGGGCCTAACATTAGGGTTTTTATTGTTTTTTTTATTATTATTTTGGTTGGGTTGTATTAAATACCCAAATTGCTTTTATTTCCATTTAGTTGCTTTTCTTTTATTTTAGGTGGGTTGTATTTAAATACCCACACTTCATTTTGCTTTTTTATTTTCCTACCTTTATTGCTTTATTTATGCTTTATTTATACTTTCTTTATGTTTATAACATGTGATGTGTCCTTTTGTATGCCCTATGCCATGAAAGAGTATGCTAATAAACTTAAACCTAATTGCATGTTTAGGAACTTTCATTGAAATTAAATAAGTGAACATAATAAAACGGGACTGTGAGAGTAGCACATCCCGGACGTGGGAGCGCTGCACGCTGTTCGGTGTGAAATGCCGTGGTGCTTGCTCTCGAAAGTATAGATCCCTG
>CANYBF011292680.1:0-15747 GCA_948192965.1 Dalechampia spathulata | reverse complement strand
TGTATGCCACGCTACGCACTGTTTCACCACTAATACAGGTTGTTTGTACCCATACGAATGTCTAAGGGTTTGAAATAGGATGTATCCCTGGTAGTGTACGTGGCGGCTTTCCCGAGGGATGGTCGTGGCGTATGCTACGGGAGCATGTTCCTCCAGGTATGGGCTGGGGTGTGACATGAGTACCACACAGAACTAACGATATATTATTGGAATCTAACATTTATTATTATTATTATTATTATTATTATTATTATTATTATTATTATTATTATTTTCATTTCATTACTATTTTGTAAATAAATTATTACAATATTTTATTTTACTTTCCTTGAATTATTAATTTATAATTACTTACCATGTCTTTTGGTTTTACTTGTTTTATTTGATGTTTTTTATTTTTCAAGTTATACAAAATCATTGGAAGATGTTTTTTATTTTTCAAGTTATATATATTATATATATATTGGAAACATTAAACATAACAACAATAGAATTTAGGTTAGGTTATCAGAAATTGTTTCCGTCTCATTCAAATAATCTCATTAAAATTATATCAATTCTAAATTAAAAATTAGAATAAGAGAAATTTGGATGATATATTTGTTCATTCTTTTCTTAATATATATATGTTTATTTAAAATTAAAATCAAAATAAATATTATATGTAAATTCATCAATAAATTTCATAAAATTTATAAAATGTATTTATACTTGTAATTATGAATTATGAATCAGGCTTATGCAACTTACAGTGATGACAAACAACAAAGATTCAACCATTAAGAAAAATACCTATAAATAATTTGATATGTAAGTCATTACAGGGTTTGAGTATGCAAATTCTTCAGCTGAATACTTTTTGTGTATTTTTTTTGTCCAATTAGACTTTTAATAAAAATAAGAGATAATATGATCTTTTTTATTAATTTAATATAACAATACAAAAATTATTATTTTACTTGAAGTAAGGATCAAGTAAATAAATACATAAAAATGCTTGGAATCTAACATTAGAGTAAAATATTCTATTGCTTAAATATTTTTTAAAAATATTGTCATATGAATTAATTACATTCAAAAGTTAATATTTAACAAATGAGAAAATTATTTTTTTATATGCCAACATGAAAATACTTTTATTAGCATCAAATTGAAATAAATCGGTTTCATCCAACTTAAGATCTATTCATTCCATTATGAATAATATAAATTTAAATCATAGCCAATTGTAGGTAGAAGCAATATCGAGGTAATAAGATTGAAGCTCTGGTTTCCCATAAGGAGAGAGGAAGTGGTGTGGGAAGAAGCTGCTGCAGCTAACAACAAGCCCAAATTCATTTCTAGCCTGACCTTGCTGGTCAACCCATCTATCAATTGTCAGCCCGGCCTTAATTTCCTACTCTGCCAACTGCCAACTGCCAACGCTTTCTTCTTCATTTACATGTGCTATATTTTTTTTTATCTTTATCTTTATCTTTTTCTTCATATGCTTCTTCTTCTTCTTCTTCCTTCTCCTCTTTTTTTTTCTTCTTATTTTTCCTTTCTTTTATACTTGTATGAAATTCATTATTTCTTCTTCATTTTCTTCTTCTTCTTATCTTATATTATGCTTTTTCATTTTTTATTACCTTTTCTTTATTTTTTTTATACATTATATGATATATAAATATGTATCATATATATATTATATGGTATATGGTATATAAATATACTATATTATATGGTGTGTATATAAATATATATCATATTATATGGTGTATATGATATATAAATATGTACTGATAAATAAATATATATTATATATATTACATATACCGTATATACTATATTTTATGGTATATATTTACTTACTTATATTTACCATAAAAGAAAATAAACAAAAATACAATAAAAAATGCAAAAATATAATTAAATTATAAAAAAAATAATTTAAAAATAACAATAAAACAAATTAGATTTAAGAAGAAAAGAGGAAGAGAATGAGGATAGAAGAAGAAGAAAGAAGAAGATAATGAAGAGGAAGAAGTAGCAACAACAAAACAAGAAGAAGAATAAGGAGTAGTAATATAATAATAATAATAATAATAATAATAAATAGATTTAGTTAATTTTGTAAGTTTATACTTTTTGAAGGAATGCTTTAGGAATTATAAAAATTATTTTGACTAAAAGTGATAAAATTTAAAGTGTAATATTATGTAATATTTTTTAATTTTGAATTTATAATATGACAAATTGATAATTTACCTAAAAATTAATGAAATAATTAGAAAAATATCATTTTCTAGTTCTAAATTTTAAAGAATATTATATTTTAAAATGATAAAATATAATTTCAAAATATCAAATATATATCTTTATATATGATAAAAATAAAAAAAAATTCTACTTATTAGATTCATAATTGTTATTATATCACTATTACCACTATCATTGTCATCGATGATTAGTTATTATCATAATTATTATTAACTTTCGACCATCATAATAACAAAAAGTTAAATAAAAAACTAAAAAAACATCAAAATAAAATAACAATTATAAAAAATCAAAATAACAAATAAATGATATATTTTTAGTTTTGAAAATTTATTATTTATTTTATTATATTTTTCTATTTAATTTTTTAAAATACTGATATTGATTAATATGGTACATGTAAACCCTATTTTACCATATGATAAATATGATATACATACATATATATATGTATATATATTTGTCATATATACTATGTGTGGTATATATGATAGACATGCATATATACATGATGATAAATATATGTATGTATGAAAAATTACATTTTGGTAAATATATGTATTTTATCAAAAAAAAAAAAGATAAACAATAGAACAACAAAGGAAAAGCATAAAAGGGTAATTTATATTCATAATTTTGTAGTCATATCTCTTTTCTATTAAAATTCTTCAACTTTAGTTTGTATCATAAAAGTTCTTAAATTTTAATTTATTTTCATAAAATTCATTTGAATGATATATGTACATAAAAAATAAAAATAATATGACTAGACTTGACATATGTAAATGATGTAATAAAATAAAATTTAAAATTACACCTCATATATTTATCATATTTAATTATCACATAATTATATTCTAATTAAAATCATAGCTTTAGGTGATGTACATTGCATTAAATTAAATTAAATATAAACACAAATTCTAAGCAAAGACTCTATTATTTTTAATAATTTAATTCTTTAAAGTGTACATAATTTTAAAAAAAAAGATGAGCATACAAATTTATATCATTCACTAAATTACTTATAAACATGATAAAAATTATTCATATTTTTTTCTCTTCAAAAAAATCTTAAAATGGAATATTATGTAACACTGAACCCCAATGATAAGAATGTCACAAACCTACACGCACAACAAGATATAGCTCTAATGGTAGTTTAAACTCCCACCCTATTAAACCCCAAACTAAATAGTATGGGAATACAAATTATCAGGTATTAGAAAAAGAGAAACATCATAATTAGATTGATAAGTTTACTCTAATTCCTTGTGCAATTAGAAGAAAGCAAATCCTCACTCTCACTCTAATCTTAGAACATGCTAAAAGCATGAAGAAAATAATATTTGTTGTATTGATTGAATGAATTCGGTAAAAGTCTACAAAAGCACATATTTATAGTAGTATTTAATCATAGTCCTACAAGGATTTAAAAGTCTTAATCCAAGAATAACTTGGAAAGTCTAAACCAAGAAGGACTTGGTTATCCTACTCCTAATGTAACTTAGAAAATAAATAAAATTAAATTAAAATTATATGGAAATTCATGCAAACTAAATAGGTTAAAAGTTTATCTGACTACTATTCTTTATTAATAGGCCTAACTTATGGCCCAACATGCCTTACTCATTCATAAGCTTATAAAATAAGGCTATGAATTTTATAATAAGATCCAAATGGTATATTTTAGGCTTTATACTCCTGCATACACACCTCAAGCATAGTTATGGCCTTAGGTGCCCTTTTAAGTTTTAGATAACACTTGTGGAAGGCTTGCTCTTTAAGCTCCATTATGATTTATTCTTGAATAAAGGCATTCATGGCTGCTTTATACTTATTTACATGTGACCTTATGACTGGACCACTTGGAAAAGTCAGTGATTCTTCCTTCTTACTCCTTATGCTCCCTTGAACTCCATGTGCATATAACAGATCTATATCATTCACCCCTCCCTCATAAAGATTTATCCTTAAATCTGCATCCATATCAAACGGAGAGGAATCATTAACATTGAAAGTAGCAGAAATTTCATACTCTCCATATAAGTCAATCTTGTATGCATTATCATTGATGCATTCCAACACTTAGAATGGGCCATCCTCACATGCATCTAACTTGGTTCTTCATTGTCTTGGAACCTTTCCCTTGCAAGAATGAACCTAAACCCAATCTCCAGGTGTGAATACCACTTACCTTCATCCCCTATTTGCTCTATCAACATACTCTTTATTCTTCTTCTCTATATTAACTTGTGCCTTTTCACACATAGACTTCATCAATTATGCCTTTCTATTACTATCTAAACTAGAATGCTCATGTAAGGATAAAAGGAGATAAATCCAAAATAGTTAGTTGATTAAAACCATAAACACGTTTGAATGGTGAATATCCTATAGAAGAATGAATACTTCGATTCTAAGCAAATTCAATAAAAGTTAAATAATCTTCCCATGTCTTTAAGTTTTTACCCACTATAGCTCAAAGCAATGTTCTTAAAGTCTTATTCATAACTTCATTTTTTCCATCTGTTTGTGGATGGCAAGTTATTGAATAAAGCAATGTAGTTCTAAACTTACCCCATAAAACATGCTAAAAATATGAAAGGTGTCACATCTTTCCACTGCATGACATGCTCCAGTAGCATGATTACTAGTTCTCTATTCAAGAAAACTAATAATCATCCTACAAGAGATCTCTACCATTTTAAGATTAAGTGCAGAAATCTTTTATATATATATATATATATATGTATATATATATATATATATATATAACAATCTATCATCTATAACTGATCCATCTATCATTCCTAGGTATCATTATATTATCACAGAATTTAAATCATTATCATACATGCCTTTTATTTTACAAATTAAAGTATAATTATGATAATATCGTCATAATTAATAATACTATCATTTATTTTAAAATACCACCAAACTTATTTTAGTGACTGCTAAAGTACTGATTTAAGAAGTTGCACGATTGTCTCAGAAACAGAAGTTTGCAGAAAATCACACCAATTACCAATAACTTAAATATTTGTCTAGTTACTGACGTTGCTAACGATTCTACCCTCCGAATTTGCTTGTTCCTACGTTCATCAAATGATAAACGATGATTATAAAACTCAGTGGTGCTAGTATAGCATAAATATCAAATATCACAAAAATTATATATCAATATGTCTCATTTACTTCCACATATAATTCCATAATTTAATAATGATAAATAATTATCATATAAATAAATTCTCAAACATCATTAAATATTTCAAACATAATATCATGATGTCATTAATAATAAGCTATTATCATTAATAATCATTTTCAGCACTATTCATGATTTTTATTCTATTTATTTTAATATCTCATGCATATTTACTATGTTATCATAGTCATATTTAAATCAAACTCACCTTAGTACGTTGTATAATCATTATCTTAATCAATCATTTAATCATTATATAAATATCAATATCATCAAAGCATTGTACATCATTATAACATAACATATTAACATCATGTTTATATCATTATTGTCAATTTAAATATTATTATTAACATATCAATTTAATAGTAAACATGAATGTCATGGTATGTATATTTACTATAAGCATTAGCAAGATGTGCTTATAATTGTATAACTTAATACCATTTATTACATCATCATCATTTATTCATGAATAATGTATTTTTATGAGAATGCATTTATGTTATGCATTCTCCCTCATATCTGTACTTTAAACATTTGGCCATTTCATTTATATGCGCATGTACCGGGTCTTTCATATCATAACTTGCTTATGGTTCAACAAATAGGAACCCATTTCTCATTCATTATCTTTCTCTTTTATTTTATTGCTTTCCATATCATTTTCCTTTTCTTTAAACTCCCGTAAAAAACATATCATATTCTCGGTATATCTCATTTAACATTTTTCTTATATTTGTTGATTTTCCTCCTTCCTTATTTCTCCATGTCATGCTCTGCCATGTTCATGCTTAATGCATTATGTATATGACATGATTAATGAATAATTAATAACATATCATAATTAATTGTGTAATGTTATTGCATTACCATACCATCACCCCTTTGACCATTAAATGATCTGGAGCTTCCAATTAAACTAGCACAAACCTGGGATGTCCTTCTCTTTGTTTAATTCCTCATTGATACATGAAGATTATCCACAGAATTACCTAATCATACTGCAATGTTTGTCTTAAATTAATAATTAATATTCCATATAAATCATTCCTTACTCCACATTTGTAAATCATATACCAGTATTAACCAATCACATATCAGTAATAATCATTTATCTCATCATAACATTATTTATGAAATCATATAAATATTTACAATTGCATCTATTGGTTCATTTATCCAAATTAATTATCATATAAAATTTCAATTTTAACATATTTAATATATACTTAAAAATAATATAATACTACTGAAAACTTTACTTATTTAACCATCATTATCATATTATATAACTTCATAATATCAATTAGCTTATTTAATCATAATCCTATAACCATTTAAATTTATTAAAATCCTTAATAAAACCCCATCATAAAACAGTTTTGTTATTTAGTTTAAACAGTAACATCTTATATGATTACAACCTTATTTTATTTCTGATTTAATTACATAACTAATTTTAATTAAACAGTAATATTATAATACTTATTACTTAAACATTTATCATAATTTGTAATATTTTATCATCATATACTGTTTGATTATCTCACCTCTTTTATACTACTATTTATTAATCATTTAATATCTCAACAGTTAATAGCTGACATGTTACTATTAATCATCTTATTACTGATCATTTAATCTTAATCAGACTCCAAATATTAATCATGCCTATATTCTGCTAGGAATAGTTACTGTCAAATACAGAGTATTAAAGCAGTTAATATCATTAATTATTTAATCAGTATCTAAGCTTATTAAACTTCTCAGTAATCCTTTTTCATAACACTGTCTTATAACTAGTTAACATTTTAAACAGTAACATTACTTAATTATAATTCTATTACTTATACTTAATCACACTCCAATATCATTTAATATGATAATATATCACTTCCTTTAATATATTCATATAACATGTTGTATGCCATAACATCCTCAATGTCCACTACTTAAGTATAATCATATATCAATTCTTCACTAAATCAATTCCAGATTATATTTCATTTATCCTTAAGTATAACCATTTATCCTTATCTTGTTAATTAAGATATCCATTATAATCATACAAGTGTGATCACCTTATAAATCATATATTTATGAACCCGTACTTCACTATTATCTCTGATTAAATCCTTAACTTAAAGTCTTATTTAAAATAATATCACATCACTTAATTATTGACTTATGAAACTTCTTAAAGTCACTTAACATACTTAAATAATTGATCATTTAAATACACTTATGTGTCATAGTTGTATACTACATTAAAATTCCTTTAACATTTAAAAGTGCATTCTTAAGTTACCTATATTATAACATTACTTAACCATAATATATCATTCACTTATTAACTCTGTAAAACCTTTAATAATACTTATTATACTTAATAATCTTTTTGGTTCTCATTTATGATTCATCACAAGTCTTCTTAGCACACCTTAAGTCATATTTCATTATATCCTTTAATTTAGTCAACTTACTTTGACCTTAAACCAACTAATTGATACTATTTATTTATGACTTCAATAAACCTTCCAATTATACTTAATATGCTTCTTTTAGTACTCATTTAAGTCCTTAATATGATTATGGCCGTAAATCATCTATTTTATACACTTAACATATAAAAACTTTCATCCTAAGTCCAATTGCCATTAATAATGTTTTATGTTAATACTATTTCATTATAAGACTTCTATCTCACTTTAGTTCTTAAGTTAAATAATTAATCATACTTAACATAATTAATTTTCCATATTTTTTAAATTCTATATACTTAAAAATGAAGATTAAGTCTTAAATCATCAAATTAACTTATCTTAAGCTTAGATTTTATCATCTTCTTTTCTATTAACATTCTATTTTTTTTAGTAAATCTCTTTAAAATCATGTTTTAGACTTATCAACAATTAGAAATGTTGCTTGAATGATTCAGCCAAAAGAGAAATCACAAGACACACACACTCACACAACCACTAATCACTTTATTTCATCTTCTTTACAACTCTAACTAATTTAACCATCAAATAATCAACTAAAACTAACATAAAACATTCTGCCCAAACAATAAAAAACTCATTTAATATGCAAATCAGTAGATCTATAGCTACTTCATACTCACCAAGGCTCACCTCTAGCCAAACAACTAAAATTTCAACTAAAACTTGTTATTCCTTGGATTTTGCTACGAATTTGTATGAACTTCAACCTCTTTGAATTCCTTTAGGTTGCTGCCCAACTTATATCAACATGCATGTACCTCAAAGATGGAGATCAAACAAGAAAATGAAGTTAAACAATAAGGTAGGTTTTGATTTCTAACCAAAAGTCATGGATCTTCAAGGTTTTAGCCATAACTTGAAGATTTATTAGAAGAAGGTTTCAGTCATCATGGAAACAAAGGAAAACCAAGAGTATTTTAACCTTACCTTGATGTTTACTCAAAGATATTGCTAGAACAAAGAAAAACAAGATGAAAGAATAAATAAATGGATGAAATCTTCAACTTCTTTGTATGGTTAAGCTTCGGTCACTTCAAAAACAAGCTACAAATGGTGTTGTTTCAATTAAAACTTAAGCTTTGCATGAAGAACTAACTTTAATCATAAGATTTGAAAAGAAAATGAAGGAAAGATGGTGTATAGTTTTGGATTTCCTTAAGATAAGATGAAAAATGGAAGAACAAAGTGGAAAATGAAGTGATTAAAAGAGGAAATGAAGATAAGTTTTGGTCATAAGGGATACGATGAGATAAATGGGTGGTATGGAGTGAATACGAGAGGATATTTTTGGATAGGTTAAGTGATGGAGTGTAGGGCATCCCTAAAATGCATTTATTATACTAAAATCCAACCTTATACATACCTTATACGTATATCTATATGCTTAACTTTTAATTCCACCATTCATATTCATTTTCATGTATTTAATACTCTATAGATACCCTGATTCACCTTATTTTATATTAAAGACCCCTCCATATTTTTCCACTAACTCCAAAATACCAATATTTTAATTTCTCTCTACATCCACTGACACAATTTCCAAACCCACTAACACCATTTCCAATCCCACTTCTAATTTAATATATTAATTCAAATCTATTTTAACTTATTATATCTTCAATCATATATTCATATATTTATCTATTTACATAACATTAATTTATTTATCATTCATTTATGATATGATCTTACCACTTAATGATATCATCATGATATCATTAATCAAAATTCTAATTATACTTTTCTAATATTTTTATATTATAATATACTTTTACTAATACATTATAAATACATAATTACTTATTTTCTAATACATTAAGATCATAATTAGGCTCATTTACTTACATCATGCTTACATCATCATGCTTACATCGTCATTGCTTAATCATGACATCATTATCACACCCCTGACCCAAAGCCCGAGGCATGCGACAAGATCCTGTAGCATAATCATCGTTCACCCCGTCTTAAGAAAAACAATAATTACACTACAAGGGATTTTAAACTTCTAATGCTCGTATAAGAAATCCAATAAACAAAAAGATATAATTAAAACAATACAAAACCTTGGATATATATACAAACACAGATTCTTATACAATACATTTAGTATACTGCCAATTCTAATACAAAAGGCCTATGCACAAATATACAAAAGAATAGGAGTCCCTCCAGAAGTCCAAGGCACGAACCCGCTGCTGTACTTCTAGCCTCGCTGCCCACCCTCTGAACTCGGACCTACGTTCATCAAATGATAAACGCTGAGAATAATCTCAGTGGTACTAGGTACACACAACAAATAATACATACACATCCAATCAATACGGTCAAGCATACGGCATACAACCAATCACAGGCACACAGCCAATCAACACATACACGGCAATCTCTGCCCAACCAGACATCCATATTGCGTCTCACAATAAGGAATGCCCGATCCATCAACACAATATGCGCTCGCCCTCGGTTTGGTGCGTCTCACACTCTTTGCCTGTATGGGGAGCATCTCACTCCCGTGTTATCAATTAGCTCTAGTACCTCTCCTATACTGGCCACTAATTGACAGACACTGGTACCTCTTGTACCACAATACAGTACATATATCGCCACCCTTATTTCATCCCCTCACCATGCAATACAATGCCATCAATCATCATGCGTAAACAAGCCATATACCATGTAAACAGGTCAAACCCAATTAATCATCATATAACGTAGGCCACGTTCCTTCTCGGAACCAAAGGCCACACACATACGTTCCTTCCCGGAACCCAAATCCGCAATCACAAGCATCAATTGCATAAACAGACATAATCATAGGGAATTCAATCCCCAAACATCAATTCTAGGCTTACAAAGCCATAGAGCAAGGAAAACAAGCATTACACATAGCACACAAGCCCAAATGATAAACCTCAAGTTCATCAAACATAAACCATAGGCTTAGCACAAACAATAAGCCTCCATCAATGAAATACCACATAAAAACATAAGCCTCGACTTGATTCAAAGCTTCTAGCAATCAAAACAAGCCACTATTGGCTTAAAACAATTAACTAGCACATACAATACATATCTAGCACAAACCTTAAAACGCAAGCAACCGGTAGTGTACGCTTCTAACTCTGACTCGATCCGTGTTAACTTCTACTTCTCACTTCGTGCTTGGGTGTTAGAATGGAGGTTTGCTAGGGTTAGGAGCGTTCTGTTTTTTGGGTTTTACAGAAAAATGAAAGAAGAAATGTATAAAAGAAGCTCAATCTGCCCTAAAAGTCAAACTAGTGACGTGTAACCCACTGTCACGACTCGTGACAGCCCTGTCACACAACACAATCACCATAAAACCCTCTGTCACGACTCGTGACAGCCTATCACGACTCATGATGCCAGTCACGCCCTCAGCAAAACCTTCACTAAACCTTCTGTCACTACTCGTGACAGTCCTGTCACGACTCGTGACAGCCTCTGTCATGACTCGTGACACCCTGTCACGACTCGTGACAGCCCTGTCACCCAAGGTAAAAGCTGTCTGAAACTCTCTGTAACGACTCGTGACACTCATTCACGAGTCGTGACCACCAAAAAACACTTCCCCAAGCCAAAATACCTACTGTAACGACTCGTGACAACTCTTCACGACTCGTTACAGCAACCAAACTCACACTCTCATTCCCAACATGCATTCCCTTAAGGCATTCACAATCACATACCTCAAATACATGCATACAACTATCCATACACATATTCGTACATACATACACAAGCAATCATGTATACATACACGTATACATTCAACACGCATACACAAAATCCTACAAACTTCTAGGGGGTCAAACGCGGATGTAACAATCATAAATAATTCCAAATCTTATTCAACTATCTTTTCATATTAGTTAACTTAAGTTAAAACAATCATCTTAAGCTTACTTAATTAATCATATTAAGTGTTTTCAATATAGCAAACATCAATTAATCATCATTCAGTGGTTCCGTTTAGGGGTTTCATCAAAAATTTTCATTTCAACTTTAAAGCATGAAACCCTTATCATAACATATAATATCTATCATTAGTATAATTTCATATCAATTTCACACTTGTAACATATAAATCAAGACATTTCAATTAATTCATGAATGCAAAGTGGATGCTCGATTGAGGATGTGATAAAAGGAGCTTTGTATCTCTATCAGAAACAATAATGTATAGCACACCATGCAAATGCACAACCCCCTTAAAGAATAGATCAACAACATGGGTAGCATCATCATATTTATGACAAGCAATAAAGTAAGTTATTTTACTAAACCTATCAACCATTATAAATATGCTATCTCTACTTCTTTTAGTTCTTGGCAATCCAAGCATAAAATCCAGAGATATATTAGTCCAGGGTGAACTAGGTACATGCAAAGACATATATAAACTATGAGACATAGACTTAGATTTTACTTGCCTACATGCAACACAAGCATTACACAGTTTCTCTATATCCCTATGCATATAAGGCTAATAAAAATGTTATTCAGTATATCATAAGTCTTATGTACCCAAAAATGTCCCACCAATCCCCTATAATAAGACTCTAGTGTAAGAAAATCATGCATAGAGCATTTAGGTATACATAGCTTACTACCCTTAAACAAAAAGTCATCATGCCTATAGAATTTATCAAATGCTCTATGTTCACATGCCATATATACATTGCCAAAATCAATATCATTAACATACAATCCTTTAATATGTTCAAACCTAAGTAACTTTGAACTAAAGGTAAAAATTAAGGCATACCTTCTTGACAATGCATCAATAATAACATTATCTTTTTCATTAAGCTTTGCTTGTACCTTCAAGTGCTTAACGGATTCATGATTAGTATGGATGATAAATTCCTTAGGAAGTATATAGTATTGCCAAAGCTCCATAGCTCAAACCAAGGCATACAATTCTTTATCATAGGTTGAATAGTTAAGTTGAGCTACTTTTAGCTTCTCACTAAAGTAGGCAATCACCTTCTTTTCTTACATTAGAACCACTTAAATTCCCACACCAGAAGCACCACACTCAAATTCAAAGGTTTTATTAAAGTCAAGTAAAGATAGAATAGAAGCTGAAGTAAATTTCCTTTTTAAAGTGTCAAATGCATGCTATTGTGCTTCCCCCCATTTAAACCTAACTTCCTTTTTTATTATCTTTTTAAGTGGTGTGGTAATTGAAGAAAAATCTTGTACAAACCATCTATAAAAGCTTACTAAACCATGGAAGCTTCTCACATTAGTCACCATTTTAGTCATTGGCTACTCTTTTATAGCCTTAACTTTCTCCTCATCAACTTCAATACCCTATGCACTCATAACAAAACCAAGGAAAAAAAGTCTATTTATACAAAAGGTGAACTTTTTAAGCTTAATATACAACTTTTCAATCCTTAAAGCTTATAAAATTGATATGCTCAATATGTTCCTGTAAAGACTTGTTATATATGAGTATATCATCAAATAAACAACCATAAACGTCCTTAAGTAAGCACACAAAACATGTTTCATAAGCCTTATAAATGTACTAGTTGCATTAGTCAAACCAAAAGGCATTACTAACCATTCATATAATCCATACTTAGTTTTGAAAGTAGTTTTTCATTCATCTCTAGGTTTCATTCTAACTTGATGATATCCACTCATTAAATCGATTTTAGTAAAGTAAAGAGCCCATGCAATTCATCTAACTTATCATCAAGTTTAAGGATAGCATTACAAAAATTAAACAGAATAGCTATGGAACTTAGCCGTTGCTAAAATAGGATTTGTCGTCGCTATTTACTGTAGCAACAGAATTAGCGACGGTAAAATCCCATCGGTATACCATTTGACGCTAAATTTATTGTGACGGATTTAGCTACAAAATAGTTCCGTAGCTAAATCCGTAGCTATTTAGCGACGGAACTAATTTTATCGCTAAATCCGTAGCCATTTAGCTACGGGTTTTCTGTCTCATTTTATTGTTTCTAAATAGTGACAGATACAGTTTTCGTCACTAATTTCGTAGCTAAATTGCTACGGAATTTTGTCTCCTTTTTCTTGCTAAATTAAAATAATTTATTTATTTTAATTAATTAATTAATTAATTTGAATTAAAATATAAATATTTATTTATTTATTTGAATTAAAATACAAATATTTATTTATTTAATTGTCATCGCAATTCCGTAAAAGTGACTTTATTTCAATAGCTTTTTAAAATACAAAAAATTAGATATAATTTTAATAAAATTTCATCTCAACTTATAGTTGAAATTTGAATTAAAATATTAATACTAAATACAAAATACTAAATAGGGAGGAGAATATTAATGAAGGCAACACACTTTTCAAACCTTTATCTGTAATATAATTGAAAGAATTAATGAGGAAATAAAATAAATAAATAAAATAATCACTTCTTAATTCACTCCTAATTATGTGGCAAGGGTAATGCCAAAACCTATCCAATCTATAGAAGATACATTAAGTTATCAGCAAAGCTTCAGTTTGACCTCTTTATCCAATTTCATCAGGTACATTCATAACAGCCCAACCAATCCATCTGTCATTGAACTCCTTCACACCTTCAAAAAATATTAACAAATAAACAAGGAATGACAAATTTTAATTGTGTGAAAGAATGCATACAAATGATGATGAAACAGGATACAGAAGCACATCGAAAATAAATGGCACCTGGTTAGTGCTTCTGAATTATTAAATTTTCCTCTAACTAAAAACAGAGATACAAAGATATGTTACAAAAATAAGAAAAAGAGAAGCTGCAACATTGCTGCATATGATGCAAGGAGACTTAAAGAAATTTAAGAAATGACAAGGTGAAAAAGAACCTGGTAAGAGAAGTCTATGTCGAGTCTTGGTCGAGTTAAGTCTCATGTCTGCTGGTTTTGTTGCTTTTTACTTTTTTTTTATGGCAGTATCAAAATCCCTTAAAAAACCACAAAATCAACATATGATTTTAAAAATATTATTATATGCATTGTTGGCTTCAATCTCATGTGCTATTAATGATGCTGTTTAGAAAAAATAAAATAAAATAAGTATATATATGAAAAGAAAAGAATAATAAAATAAAAACATCATATTATATATCATTTAAATTCCTTACATACTGTGAGATTCTCTAACAATCTCCAACAATAAAGAAATATTGATTCTAATAAAAAAAATTACTAGTAACATTACAAATAAAGCAATTAAACACAACCTGCTATACCTTGTATGCGGCAAGGGTAATGCCAAAACCTGTCCAATTTACACAAATGCTATGAATGCACCAGAGAAGTTTTGTTAAGAAAATAAACTAAATGATAACAAAACCAAAGTGAATGACAATTCCATTTTTGAACATCAAATAGATTTGTACCAACCTGGGAACGAAGATTCTCAGTTTTATCCACCAGCAGCTCAATCTTTTCACCTCAATCAAGAACCTGAAAAAGAGAATCACCATGAAAGTTTTCCAAAAATATTCAACTGCTACCACACAGTAGGCTGTAGAACCCAAGCCAAACTAGCAGATTTAGAATAAAAAATATTCTCAAAAGCTTCATAAAATAATAAGAATCAAAACTTGCCAAATAATCAAAAATCTGGAATGGAGTTTGTTAGGGTTTTTCTTTTCGTGGCAGAGTACAAAAGATGATAAAAGAAAAGTTGTGGTTTCAACTAACAAAGGACATTTAAGAAAATAAAAGAGAAGAAATTGTACCTGTCGGCTTATTT
>CANYBF011292511.1:0-22225 GCA_948192965.1 Dalechampia spathulata | reverse complement strand
TCATCTCTTTAATTATTTTATCCCCTTAATCATATACACTCCATTTATTAATAGTAAACCACCACTTATCTTCATTTAACTTAACCATCTCTTAATTAATCATTAGTTAAACTTCTTAATCTTCTAATTAAGTTTTTAATTTACCATTTTAGCAAATAAAATTACTGCCATTTTCATCCTAACTAAGAATAGCAACCAAACACACACACACACCCAATCTACTAAAAACAAACAATCAAATTTACAACTCAAATCAACTAATTTATGAACTAAAAAGCTAAAATCACTAAACCACCAAGAAGATCATTTGGCCAAGACCCTTTAACCATAAAACCTTTCGGCCAACAGAAGAAAATAAGCCAAAACACACCCCAAACAAGCTCAAACATGAAAAATCCGAAGAAGATGAAGCTTGAAAAGTTACGTTTTATTGGCTTCCAAAACATGCATGCTTCGGCCTCTTCAAAACACTTTGGAGAATGAAGTTTTATGAACTTAAGATCATTCCATACGTATTTAGACTTGCTTTAAGTTTAGTATTTGATAAGAAAAGAGAGCAAGGAAGAGATGAGCTACGGTTTTCATAAGCAAAAGAAGAATAAGGCAAGTTTAAGATGCAAAAGAGATAAAAAAAAATAAATGGAGGCAAAGAAGAGAGTGTCGGCCTTAAAGAATAAATGAGAACAAAAGAAGTATTTTGATGAAAATGGGAGGCACAAACCATATAGCAACAAGTTAAGGATAGGGCATGACCACCCTTAGATTCACACACCCCTATCTACTCAATAGAACCCCAAAATACATACCATTTAAGATAAAGTACATGTTTTATACGGTCTCCCTTCCCCTTTTTCCTTCAAATACGTAAATATATACTCCTTTCCACCCTAAATTTCATATCCATCATCAAAATACCCTCCATGTCATCAAATTTAAATAATAATTTTTAAAAAATATTATTTACATCTTCTCTTTCCTTCCACTACATCATTTCCCATACACTTTTCCATATACCCATACACCCATTTATTTATTCAATAATTTTTTTCCAACTTTCAAAAATTCATAAATACTATTTTCTTAATTTCCACATCATCAAATCAATACTTACTTGAATTTATTCCATAATACACATCATTAATTTAATTTTCCTTTTTCTTATTTCCTTTGTATATTCTTTCATATATTTAAATTCTTTTCATCACATGTCTAAATTTGCCACGTCTTCCGGCTGCGTAACATGCTCTCGTAGAATGAATATAAATTTTCTAATAGAGAAAATTAATAAATATTCTACAAAGAATCTCATACATACCATTTTTTTTAAACAAATATATTACAACATATTAAGATACCTTTACAATAATTGAAACTGTTTATTATTTTATATTACAAATCATATTTATAACATACACACATTTACCATTTTACATATATTTAATTTTGACAAACTGACTTATTTGATTGCCAGAGTTCTTCATTTAAATAGTTGCATGATAATTTATAACGATAGAAGTCCGTATAAATACTTAAAACAATTACCAACCAATGAAATGTTGATATGACCAGCCGCTTTAATGAGGTTCCATTTCGGCAACCTTGCTTGATCCTACGTTTATCAATTGACAAACACTGAGAATAAACTCAGAGTATGTTTAAAATTTTTCATAAAAACTTTAGACCCACTAAAACTGAGTTTGATGCTATTTTTGATTTTCATACTGAGGGCATTGCTAATACCAAATCCATAATTTTTGACCGCAATGCATTCTGGAAGGAGATCGCACTCGATACTCCTTTCTGTCCTTCAAGGCTGAAAGCCTTTTATCTAAAATCCCCCTATGAGCGTTGGTTTCTGCCACCGTCCAGAGCAAGGTTTATGGACTGAGGATAACACTTGGAGAGAAAGCGCAGACTTCCCGAAAGGCTACCACGAGGAATGATATGGGCTCAAAAGAGTCACAAGGGAGTCACCATCGGATGGTTCCGGATTGGTTCAACTGACCCATTGCATGAGTGCTAGTTAAACCCTTCAAAGATGGGTTCGGGTGGTGAAGATCTATTTCTATAAGTTTCCAAAATCGATTTTACTATTATAATTAGAATTAATTATCCTAAGCAGGCAAACAAGCGAGCATATAAGTAAGCACACAGCGCGGCATGCGATTTGGTGTAGCATAGTTGTACGTAGAATGACATATAATGATATATGGCATTTGAATGACATGACATATGCATGACATGTGAAATGATGACATATTAAAATGACATGGCATATGTATGACATAACATAATAACATGGCATATGCATGACATGGCATAGTGATGTGTGTGTGAATTGGCATTCGATATGATATGTGATGTGGCATATGACATGGCATGTGATGTGGCATACATCGTGGCATATGGCGTGGCATACAACATGACATGTGACATGGCATGGCATAATGACATAGCATAATGGCATATGATATGGCAAATTAGCATAGTATATTGGTATATAACATGAAAAATAACGCATATGGTATGACGGATTGGCGGATTGGCATATTTGGATCGTATTGGCATACAAGATAATATATGTTATAGCATGGCATAGAAGTGTGTGATGTGGCATATGACATGGCATGTGACATGATATGACATATATATTTTTACAAATATAATAAACCATCCATGAAATAAAATTTCAAAAGGCCGGTGAAAGGGATCAAGGAATTAAGGGATACACACGGGATTTTAAGGGTAAATTACACCAAATAAGGGGATAATGTTATCATATTACATAAAATCTTCGTGTATACAATATTTTAGGATGTTAAGTAACACCCCCTCCTCCTTAAAATATTTTCCTCCTCAAGTTACACGAGCCAAAAATGCACGAGTGAAAATGCAATATAAATAAATAAATTCATTAGTAGCAAATGAATTTAGGATTTATTTGACTAATTCTATGCCACATGAAAGCATGAACCAAGAGCCAAAGTTTAATGAATTGTATAGCAACAATCAAGTGAATTAACACGAGCTGGATTGTGAAAATTAAATAAATAAAATTATTTTAGATAAAATTATTTTTAATCGATCATGAAAAATCAAATAGGAATTGTTAACATCACAAAAACTGTAATTGGAGATAGCAACTCAACCAACCGAATCCAATCCTATCGAAAATCACATTATTAACGAGTTAAATAAGCAGTTAATTGATAAAAATTAATTTTGAAGCCAAAATTAATTAAATGTGATTAATTTATGATAGATCTAATACACTTGAGTTACTGTCAAACATCAAATATTACTGGAATCATCAAATCGGACTTAAAATTAAGTGAAAAATGCAATTTTCATAAAAAAATTCAAGCTATATACGTAGCATGTAGTGCTATATGCACAACATATAGCCTACATGCTGCGCACATAGTGCTATGTGCTGTGTATATAGCAGAAAAATTTCAATGAAAGTCTAGTTTTTTTGCAAAAACATGATCTATAAATAAATCTCAGCAACTTTAACAAAGCTTGTTATGTCATTTGAGCATGAATAAATGTCCAAATTGCAAGCAAACAAATTAAATATGCATATAATTTGAACAATTAAATTTAAAGCCAAAATTAATTAGATCTAGACAATATTTGATAGATCTAGAACACTAAAAGTATGGGTAAGCCTTTAATGTTGCTATATTCATCAGATCGAAAGAAGAGACAAGCGAAAATAAGAGAAAAATAGCATTTTTTGGAAAATTAGAGGCCTATATGTGCAGCATATAGGCCTATGTACACCACATATAGGTTAGATGTGGTGCACATAGCACTATATATGACGCATATAACATAGAAAACAGAAGGAAAATCATGATTTTTGGTAAAAACACAAGATCTAACTCAGATCAAGGTAGATTGAAGGTAAAAATACATTATTTTGATTACAAATAAGCATTAGCAATTAATAAACAAGCATGATTAAGGCCAATCATCAAGCAAGCAACCAAAATTCATATATCTAAGCAAAAATAAGAAGAAAATGGAAGAAAAATGAGTAGTTAACTTACCACTGTAGGTTTTTCTTCAAGATCTTGCTTTCCAAATGTGTTTAGGAGCCTAAATAGTGTTAATTAGTCTCTAAATCTTAAATAATTTATTTAATTAAGTGTTTAATTAAGTGGAGTATGAATTTTGACAGAGTTTGGCCGTTTTTAGGCAATTTCTGGACCATTTTCCACGAACCCAAGTGTTATATTTATAGTGGAAGGTTTTAGGGTCCAGGAAATCTAATTTTTGATGTAGGATTCAAAAATTTTTAGGCTATATGTGCGGCATATAGTGCTATATACACAGCATGTAGTGCTACATGCTATGCACATAGCATTTTGACCCGTCACGTGGGGCCTCCTATGGTTGCATCGAGATGTGCACCCCATGCCCAACAAGAGTCATTTCATGTTATAAGATATTGTGTAATATGACACATCTTAGATTTGGTCCCGAGAAGGCTCCTGACCAAACATCTTTTCCGGTTATGTGCTGCGCGCATCGTGCTATGCGCTGCGCATATAGCATTTTGCCCCTATGTGCACCACCTTGCACAAGTAAAATGTAACATGTGCCATATGTTTAATAAGCATCATTTAGCATTCTAAGACATTGTGTAATATGACACACATTAGATTTGGCCAGAAAAGTGGGCCCCTCTAAATGTCTTTTCCCGTTGCATGCTATGCGCATAGTACTATGCGCTCAGCATGTTCCATTTTGCATGTTATGCGCTCCACCTTCCATGAGTGAAATGTAACATGTTCCACATGCCCAGAACACTCAGAGGAAGCTAAAAGGCATATATGCAAACCAGGGTTGACATTAGGGATCTGTACTGAGCCGAATCGATAAAAACTTGAAATTACAGTGCATGGGTGAAAAGTCGGGGTCAACAGTTTACCCACTGATCAGGACTATTTTGAGGCGATATAGACATAAGCTGTCAAAATGAGATATGATCATAACATGACTTTTCACCCAGAGTAAGGAAGGTACCTAATTGATGCTCGTGTTGAGGTCTGATGCTCATGTTGAGGCTTACAGGATGCTCGTGCTAAGGCTTACAAAATACTTGCATTGAGGTTTATAGAGTTCTCGTATTAAGGCTTACAGAGTGTTCGCATTAAGGCTTGTAGAGTGCTTGTGCTAAGGCTTACAGAATGCTCATGTTGAGGCTTGCAGGATACTCGTGCTAAGGCTTGCATCCCAATTCTGTCACTGGAAGCCTGGTGCTTAGGCTAGAACGATCAAGGATAATCGATGGTCTTCTATGAGACTGATGGCTTTGCTGTGAGGCTTGAAATTATCTGATGTTAGCGTTCAGATGCCTACTGCTAGGGTTTAGGAATCAAAGGCTTGATTCTGTGATCTCTGCTGAATCAGGTGGTTAACTGGGGAACCAAAGGTGACCGTTTGATGGGTTAATGCTTGTGCCATCTAATAAATGTCAAATATCTCCAAAGTAGTATTCGAGATCCTCTGCTGGGGCTTGACATTTTCTGGTCAATAGTTTTGACCAATAATAATCCTAATTCGATCATTGGGAGCCTGGCATTCAGGCTAAACGATCAAGGCTAATTGGTGGTCACTGTGAGACCAATGGATTTACTGCGAGGCTTGAAATCATCTGAGGTTAGCATTCAGATGCCTACTGCTAGGGTTTAGGAATCAACGCTTGATTCTGTGATCTCTGCTGGATCGGGTGGTTAACTACGGAACCAAAGGTAACCGTCTGCTGGGTCAATGCTTGTATCATCTAATAAATGTCGAATATCTCTAAAGTGGCATTTAGGATCCTCTGCTGGGGGCTGACATTTTCTAGTTGACGATTTTGACTAATAATAATCCCAATCCGGTCATTGGGAGCCTAGCGCTCAGGCTAAATGATCAAGGCTGATTGGTGGTCGCTGCGAGATCGATGGCTTTACTGTAAGGCTTGAAATCATCTGATGCTAGTGTTTAGATGCCTACTGCTAAGGTTTAGGAATCAAAGGCTTGATTCTATGATCTTTGCTAGATCGGGTGGTTAACTGCGGAACTAAAGGTAACCGTCTGCTGGGTCAGGGTGATCAACCATCAGATCAATGCTTGCATTATCAAATAAGTATCGAATATCTCCAAAATTTGCATTTAGGATCCTTTATCGGAATGTGACACTGTTTGGTCAATGGCTTAACTAGAAGTCAAAGGTTTGACTAATTTTAACCATCTGCTAGATCAATTTCCTATCTATACTAGACATGGGAAAGCAATTTGTTAATGAAATTGGAATTGAAATGGTCTAGGAAAAAAACTTGAATTTTTGAGTATCAGTCTGCTGCATTCTGACTGATTTTTTGAATTTTTCAAAAGCTGTGGGTCCTGAAAATTAGGCTTAATAGAGCAAATGACCTCTAAAAATTATGAAATTTTTGTGAAAGGCCTAATTTAATATTTGCATCTTCATGGGAGGGTGGCACACATTAGCAAATTCCTCTGGTGGCCGACACATATTAGCAAAATTTGCTATATGCGAAGCGTGTTCTGCTACATGCTGCGCATATACCTTTGAAATTTTAAATTCAAAGGCCTTCCATCCAAAAATCACTTTGTTTCTCCTCCCTAAACCGATTTTCTCTTAATTCTTAAACCCAAAACTTAGCATTTTTCTAAAAATGGCCGGAATTAGGATGCAACCGACCCCCTGGGACCTGAAATTGGTCCTATAGCTATGCTTTAACCGAGCACACGACTTGTGATGCTTACTTTTAGGCTCATTTTGGTGATAAAATTGCGAAAACCTTTGTCGTAGGCTCTCATCGGTCCCGAGATCCTCTCGAGAAGGTGAGGTTTTTGTGTTTTGGCTCGATTTTACAATTTTTTCTATAGGTTGAGTTTAGACTCATTTTGTTGCGTTTAGGCCAATGTTGGACTTAAATTAGGTGCTAGGCTAGTACTAAGATTAGGTTGATGCATGATTGTAGAGGCGTTTTGATGAAAATTGAGATTTTTGAGGTGGGTCTCGCTATATGTTGCACACATAGCACTATGTGTGCAACACATAGGCCTATATGCTACACATATAGCAGTGAGAAATGGGCCAAATTGGGCATTTTCAGCCATTTTTTGAGAGATCATGCATCTTTTTGATTCATAAGCATGAATAGATTGATTTTAGGGCTGAGGAGAGGAACTCTGAACCTCTGAAATACTATTTGTATTTTGTAATTCAGTTTGAAAGCTGACCTGAATTCTGTAATGTGTAGAGGGAGCAAATAGTTATCGAAACTAGCAATATTCGAGGAATATTTGAGTGGTACTCCCAACTATCTCGGGAGATTCACGTCATAGTGGACCAAAGCTGTTTTGGTCCATATATCTCTTGCTTCACCAGTGTGGAGAAGAGATGCAATAGATTTATCATCATTGCCATGATTGAGCGGTGGATGGATTCTACCCATACCTTCCACTTGCTAGTGGGTGAGATTGCTATCACTTCGAGGATCTTCACTGGAATCATCGGCCTAGAGTGTACAAGATTGCTTATCCAGTTTGATGCTAGGCTGACATTACCATGTTGGTTGTATAGAACGATCTTCGATCTGTTAGGCATGTCACCCAGTGTGAGGGGTAGACATAACATATCATATGACTATCTTAGGGAGGCAGTGCTGGCAGAGACGCTCAGTAGGATAATCTCTACATATCAATATACTCGCAGCTTTCTATTGTATGCGCTGGAATGTACTCTATTTAATGATATTAGGAACAGCGTCCACATATCTGTGTTGTGGGCTCTCTATGATCTGGATGCCATTGGGAGATTAGACTAGGTAGCACTGGTCTGGCTCATCTAATGCAAGGATTGGATCTCTGTAGTAGGAAATATAGAGATTGTTTTATTGGTTATTGGCAGGTCATTGAAGTAAGCAAAATTCTATCGATTCTGATACTGGTGTTTGATTGAGTCTTTTGTTGATTGTATATTGATCTTGTAGATCATGGCATATGAGTTTGGGCTATTGCCAGAGCCCGAGATCCCACAGGGAGTATTGCTTGGCTTTTCCCGTATACAAGCATGGAGTGTACCACGTTGGAGGCTCGGTTACATGATGGATGAATTGAGAGAGCATCTCAATGATCTAACTTGGGATCAGGTAAGAAGGAAACAATTTGATTAGTACTAAACTAAATTGAATCAGTTTAAGAAATACTTGAGTAGGCATCTGTTTGTCTATTTATCTAGATAGGTGTGCTCCTATCCTTGGAGTAACATGTTTCTGAGGCCAGAATACCTTACTAGTTTAGCATGTAAGGATAAGCACCATATGTTATTGGAGAGTCTTGAGGTAGACTCTTCTATTTGGGTGAGCATGTCATTAACTGGCAGCTAGGGACAGAGGGCCGTGTGGATCCTGCTGGACCACCACGTGTGATGTTTTGGGCATCTTGTACTAATACAGACTCAGAAGTTATTGCTGTATTGATTGGCATTCTTAGGCAAGAGCTCCTGTCTGAGTCACCAATAGACTACCCTACTTTCATACATATAAGGCTATTGGGGCACGTGGAGCTTTCAATATATAGAGGTTATCATGACAGAGTTAGTGGGTCTGGAGTCAGACCTGACATTCCCCGAAGTAGAGGTGGATGTCGTGGTTTGCCAGCTGTTAGCAGTTTTGGAGGTGGCAGTACCTCAAAGAGATCTTGTAATACTAGATTTGGTGTGACTCCTCCAAGATCAGCGTCTGGCACTCCGAAAGTGCCCCCTAGGTACGAGCGTCCCTTAGACTTTATTAAGGGTCATCTGATGTAGTCGCAGAACCTACTGATCTACACTTATGACGAGACTGGTTATCCATATGAGACATCCTTCCCAATGCCGATGAGGGATGAGATTGAGTTTTATTCGTCGAATACCACTCATGATGGCACGTCTGGAGCGTTACAACATCGAGGTTCCAGATAGTCCTAGCCCTGATGAGGATCAATCTAGCAATGATGACTCTTAGAGGAGACATGATGTCTAATTCCTATGTGAATGGTGTTAGAACTTTGTAGTTTCTATAAAATAACAAGCTATAATGATATAGTCTGGCACGTGGGCTTAGTACATCGGGCTGTGGTGTACAAACTTTACAAACAGTCGAATGCTCAAACTTTGTATCTTTTGGATTTATTAGTGAAACCCAAAATCGCTTGTTGTTACAAATATTTCATGCTTTATGCTTCATTACTGAAACATAACTTGCTCATTCTTCTATGTAGAAATTAGATAAACAATGACTCAACAATCACTGTCTGCCTTCCGTGCTCTCTCTCGCCACTGGGGCAACAATGAGTGGAATCAATTAAGCGGGGTTAGACTCCAGTATTTAAGGACCTTTCAATAAGTCTCGCTTAATAATGCTTTCCTACACACTGCCATACTGGGATCCAGTGGCTCATGTCTTCTGGTTCGGACATGTAGAGTTATGTCCGATATATGAGGAGTTTACTGCTATCCTCAGAGTTACTTATAACATGATGGCAATGTTGACAGTGCCTGTACCTACTGGAGAGGTGTTCCCGTACCTAATTAGAGCTTTCGATGTTAGCCCAATTGAGGCGAGGTTGCTTTTGACTACCGATAGCTACGTAAACCTTACTGCTATTTTTTGGTTATGTAGCAAAAAACCTATGGATACTTTCTCATGGTTGAGGGTAGCGGGATTCAGTTTTCTGGCATAATTCTTATTCATCAATCTATCTGGCCATGGAGATTTACTGATCAAGCTCGTGGTAGACCAAATGATGCAGGGTCAGACTCCCTTTCCTATGATCATTGCAGAGATGATCCTTGGGTTGGACAGAGTGAAACGAAGATAGTACAGGCATTTTAGTGGTAGTCTGCTTCTGCTCCAAGTAAGGATTCTAAGCTTCCTTAGCAGATTTTCAACTTAGAAAAGCTGTGTTTTACCTTAATTTTTGCATGAGTCACCTTTTATAAGGTTTTTGACTTATTGGGCTACTGATTTTTTTTCTCCAGACCCTAACTTTTACCTGAACTGCCCCTTAGGTCTTCAGCTCAGCGGGTCACTCTAATTTTTGCCTGAGCAGCCTTTTGTAAGGTTTTCAACTCAATGAGTTTTTTGTTTTTATTTTATTATAAATTTAGCTTCAGGAGAAGCTTGGGATTCTGGCACCACCAGT
The DNA here is from genome assembly GCA_948192965.1 of Dalechampia spathulata. Taxonomy (NCBI): domain Eukaryota; kingdom Viridiplantae; phylum Streptophyta; class Magnoliopsida; order Malpighiales; family Euphorbiaceae; genus Dalechampia; species Dalechampia spathulata. The sequence goes on along the minus strand of CANYBF011292511.1, from coordinate 12,016 downwards.
GGATGATCTATAGAGATACCTACCTCATAACAATATGCGGAGAGGCTACACCTTAAGTGAAGCAAGGATGCTGACACTCCATGGCTGGATTGAGTGGATGGGAACCAGACTCGAGAGTGAGATCAGGTAAACCTGTCCTTGGTGGAGCATACATTATGTGACTGTGAGGACTTACACAGACTGCATTCCACTATTAGGATTTAGGCATTGCACATACTACATTTCTGCCAGAATCTGTCGTCAGTACGATCATAGGCAAACTATCCCTCAATTGATAGAGTTTGAGAGAGGATGTTTGGTGCCCCACTTCTTAGAGCATGTGAAGAGGACCTGGTCTCGCCATAGGATTATACTGGTAGCGATCCTTAGAGCTGGATTTGCTATGGATGAGGAGTATAAGTTATGGGTGCTATGCCACACTTGAGTCCTATACTGAAAGAAGTTGTTAAGCAACAAGATTGCATGTAATAAAGAAAAACAATGCTTTATGTTTGAAATTTATATTACTTATGGCTAAGTTTATGAACATGTGTTCCATTTACATTGATGAGATCAAAACATTTACATGAAAAATGTTAAGATCCACACAGAAGCTCCCCGATATGCATTAAACTTAACCCCTGTTATTGACCAACCTCGTGCAAGATTTTCTGATCAACTATTTTAACACTCTCCTTCTATTTTTAAGAGCTTTAAATTTTGCATGAGTCATCCAAGTGGATTTTCAACTCATCGAGCAAGTATTTTTCTTTAGTCTTAATTTTTACGTGAACTGCCTATGCAGGTTTTCGGCTCACCAGACTTTTCTTTTTATTTTTGCTCTTCTTTTACCTTTTGTTCTAAACAAAAGACTTCTTTAACCGGTCAAGGTTGATAGGTTCTAAGAATTCATTGCCTTCCAAATCTAAAATGCAGACAGTGCCTTTAGATAAGATCTTTTTGACTAAGAATGGGCCTTCCCAATTCAGTCTGAATTTTCCACGAGGATCATAGATAGCTAGTCTAACTTACTTCAGCACCATGTCACCTTCCTTTATAGCAACAGGCTTGAACTTTCTATTGAATGCATTTACCATGCACTTCTTGTAAAGCTATAGATGATAGAGAGCCTTCAGCCGCTTCTCATCAATAGTAACTAGTTGTTCATACCTAGCCCTTTTCCACTCAGCTTCTGGCAACCGAGATTCCAGAACAACATGAAGTAACTTCAGCTCCACTTTGATTGGTAATACTGCTTCTGTCCCGTAAACTAGAGAATAGGGAGTAGCACCCGTAGGACTCCTTGTAATGGTTTTGTAGCTCCATAAAGCAAATGGCAATTGCTCGTGCCAATCTCTATAAGTTTGCACTATCTTGACTGCCCCATTAACTTGAAAGCAATATGGGGAAGATTGGTTATGCTCGATCCCATATCTTTCTAGTAAGTCAGCCACTTAGCCTTGGAACTGCACTCCATTGTCGGACACTAAGTGATGTGGTATCCCATATCAACATATGAGATTTCTTTCTATGAATTTGATGACCTGCTTTACCCCTAGTTTACTATAGGATTCTACCTCCACCCACTTAGAGAAGTAGTCAACAACCACCAATATGTATTGATGCCCGTTAGATGCGTTAGGATGAATCTCGCCTATGATGTTAATTCCCCAGGCTGAGAATGGCCAAGGTGTTATCAAATTCTGCAATTCAACGGATAGTATGTGACTTAGATCTCCATGAATTTGGCATTCATGATATCTCTATACAAATTGTATGCAGTCTATTTCCATAGTAAGCCAGAAATATCCTTGGCATAGGATCTTCTTGTAAAAAGAGAATCCATTTATATGGGACCCACATACATCAGCATGTACTGTTTACACGACTGATTCAATCTCCTTCCCCGATATACACTGAAGTTGTAAACCATCAACTATTCTTTTATAGAGAACCCCCTGATGCCAGGTAAAGTTAGTTGCTAGTCTACGCAGAGCTAGCTTATCAGTCTTATTAGCTTCTTTCAGATAAGCACTGGTTTTCAGAAAATTCATGATATCAGCATACCATGGAATCTCATCCTGCTGGTCTAGCACCATAAGCCATTCTCCTTCATAGCAAGGAATCCTTGACTGCTCGATAAACACAGGCTAAACTTGACTCTATGATCCTTCATAAATTAAAGCCAGTGTGGCCAAGGCATCAACCATCTGATTCTCTTTATGCGGCATGTGAATAAATTGACATAAGCTAAAATTGCAGACCATGGGCTTCATGTACTCAGCATAAGGCTTGAGTCTTTCTTCTTTGACCCATTCGACCGTGGATTGGTGAATGATAAGCATCAAATCATCAAATATCTCAACATCTTAGGCACCAATCATTAGCAATGATTTGAGCCCGAATAGACATACTTCATATTTAGCCATATTATTAGTGACTAGAAAGCTTAACTGCTTTGAAAGCATAATTAGTTCACCTTCAGGAGTGATTAGCACAACTCCTATGCCTGCACCTCTTCTATTGACTTACCGTCAAAGTGTAATTACCATTTCTGGACATCAACTACCCCCAAGTGCTCATCTGGGAATTCCAGTTCAAAGTTCTCAGAGTCATCTATCGACTTAGATGCTAAGAATTTGGTACTCGCTCTACCTTTGATTACCTTGGTAGTGATGTACTGCACATCAAACTCTAATAACAGGATTAGCCACCTGGAGAGTTTCCCTACCAGCGAAGGAGCTTCGTACAAGTACTTCATAGGATCAACCTTGGAGATCGCTTGAACTTGGTATGACTTAAAGTAGTGTTTGAGTTTCTTGGTGACTTAGACCATAGTCATGCATAGCTTCTCAACAGTGTTGTACTTGTATTCTGTCGGTAATAGCTTCTTACTCAAGTAATAGATAACATTTTTGACTCCTGGTTCATTCTCCTAAGCCATCATAGCATCCATTGATTCCTCTTCTAAGGCTAGATAGAGCAGTAATGGTTTTCCCGGTCGAGGTGGTTACAGGATCAGCAGGTTGGAGAGATAATTCTTCACCCTCTCAAATGCAAACTGGCAGTTCTCATCCCAAACCATAGGCTAGTTTTTCCTCAAAAGCCTGAAGATAGGCTCACACATAGTAGTGTGCTTGGCGATGAATCTGTTAATGTACTAGAGTTATCCCAAGAATCCCTTGACTTCAGTCTCAGTTTTAGGAATAGGTATTTCACAGATCAACTTTGCCTTATTAAGATCCACTTCAATACCCCTCTGACTGACAATATCACCTAATAGCTTGCTAAACATCACCTCGAATATGCACTTCTTTGGATTTAGCCTGAGCCCGTATTTCTCAACCCATGTGAGAAATCTATCAAGAGCAGCTGGATGCTCTTCTCTAGTGGAAGATTTCACCATCATGTCATCCATATAAAATTCAACCTCCTTGTGGATTAGATCATGCAACAAGGTTGTTACAGCTCTCTGATAGGTAACGCCTGCATTTTTCAAGTCAAAAGGGTATGACCTTGTAGCAATAGATCCTCTATTCTGTGATGAAAGCTGTCTTCACCTTATCTGTAATAGCCATCAGAATCTGGTTGTACCAAAAAAATCCATCAGAGAAGGAATACATAGAGCTAGCAGCTGTACTATCGATCAGCATGTCAATATGAGGTAAAGGAAAGTCATCATTTAGACATGCTTTGTTTAGATCCCTGTAGTCTACGTAGACCCTGACCCTGCCATCTTTCTTGGGAACTGGAACTATATTGGCCAACTATTTGGGGTAATCAACCACTTCAAGAAATTTGGCATCCAATTGCTTCTGGATATCCTCTTTAACCTTCTTAGCCCATTCTGGTCAAAGGCATCCAACTGGCTTAAACCTAAGCTTGGTGAGAATTCTGTATTGCATAATGGATCTATCGACACCCGACATGTCTTCATAGCCTAGAGCAAAGGCTTTTATATGCTTTTTCAATGCATTAATTATTTTGTTCTCTCTTCAGAGGTTAAGTCTGATGCAATCTAGAGTAGACAAGGCTTATCATCTATGTTAATGTTAATATTTTCAATGCATGATGCGTTAATGTCAAAAATGCTCATGTAATGTTCATGTTCATGCATAGTGCCATCAGAATACACATCATAAACATAAGCAAAGTTATTCTTCATTGCATTATATTTAGATGGGATTACATTATCATTAAATAAAACAACGATTGGGATATCAGTGTCCTTATATATTAACTCCTCAAAGGTGCTATCCACCAGAGTAGCAATATCTTCATAGACCTTTGGCAGCAGCAGGTCTTCCATGTCTAAGTTCTGCAGCTTGGCTCCCAGCGCAGTGACTGTAATGATTTCTGGCTCCAGGCGGCCAGTGGTGAGATCAATAACATCACCAAAGATCTAAAAAGCATCATCAGAGCTGATGATGTAAGAAGTAGCAGTGGTCTTCTCAAGCACTATCAAAGCTGATAGGTCACAGACATCACCAAAGATGGCAAATTACTGATCAAAGAAGTCATCCGAGTTGAGTAACCATGAGGGATGGTCATGTTATATCTCTCCTTGAATAAAGATAACCATCTTGCACTCCTATGGCTTGTCCAAATTATAGGGATTGAACCCAATGCAATACCTCTCCTCCCACATGGTTGTAGGAATATCAAACTATACTGAACCTTACTGATACCGGCCTAAACCTTTACCAGGCACAAAGTTCATCATTTACATCATCCTTTCTACAGCGGGACTTGGTTAGTATGAGTATGATTCAGGCTCTCCGATGGTAGTGATCTGAAAACCAGTCATGAGAGGGACATCTTCCCTGATGCAGGCTAAAGCAACCTCATCATCAGCCAGTCTAACTATAATAGTGGTGGTGAAGGTACCAGTAACCTCCCATTTAGACTCATCATAAGCCTTGATGATAGTCTTACATGGCTTTAAGTCTAAAAGCTGGACCCCAAGCTTGGGCAACATCTTGAGAGGGCAAACGCTGATGCCAGAAACATCATCCACCATGATATATAGGGTGGAAAAGTTCATGCTATTCATTTTGATGAAGAGTGCTTTATTATGACAAATACCCTCAACCGGTAGATCTGCATCAGAGAAAGTAATCATGCTGGATAGCAATTCTTGATTTACCAACTGACTCTTTATGCTGAAGGTAGAGGTAGATGGAGAAATTTTCATGCTAGAGAGCGCTTTGACGATAGCCCATCGATGTTGTTGGGAGAATAACACCAAGTCCTAAATACTAATATTAGCCTGTGTCTTCTTCAACTGCTTGATGATAACATTATCAGGCTGAGTAACCTGATTAGCTGGTTGTGGAGTTGGAACATTACTTGGACCAGCCTTATCCTCTATGGGTCTAGCCTTGGTCGACTTTTTCTGAGCTTCTGGTTTCATCCCAAGATCGGGAGGAGTGAACACCTTACCACTACGAGTCATGTTACAGACTAGAGAGGACACCTTGTTATCACCTAACCCCTTCTATTGCTTGGATGGTTTAAGCCCGGTTTAGCTGTCTTGGAAGTCTTAGCTGACTTGGCTTTCTTAGAAGCCTGATCCTGTGCTAATTCAGACTTAGAGGAATCCTAAGTAACTACTGACTCATCCTCTGAACTGTCGTACCATATGTCAATGGCACCAATGTCAAACTTACCACCGAGTCAAAAGGTAATAGCAGATAGCCAAGCAATTTCCTCACTACCAAAAGGAGAGAAGGAGTTAAGAGCCAGGGATTCTGGCAACCCTGATTAGAACATGTATGTGTGGTTGGCTTTGTGATAGTTAGCCAATAGGTTTATCTTGGTTGATGGTTTGGATTTCTCAAGGTCTTCAAGTTCACCAAAGTCAATGAGGTTCTGAATGACCAACCTGAGAGAGCGATAGTCATCAGTGTTGTGGTCATGATGCTGGTGATAATGGCAGTAGGTTTTAGTGTCCACCGAGGTCGGGGGTAGTATTTTAAAGTTTGGCTCAAGTGGCTTAATGAGTTTGGATTTGAGGAGACGTTCGAAAACCTTGGAAAGCAGAATTCCAAGATCTGAGAACCTCCAGGATGGGGTAGTGTTTCAGAGTATGGGGTTTGGTGTTTACAGGGCATTGATGTAGTAAGGCTTCTGCTGTGTTTGAGTGTATGTGATGGTTTTAGGTTTAAGGAAGGAAGGCTCCTTCTTCTTCTCTTCGATCTGCTCTATCCGTTGGCTGATAAAGTAGATGTCTTTGAAGGTGTGGAATGTCTAATACTTCAGCTTATCCTGGTAGAGTGGCAGTGACCCCATAATAAGCTTGTTAATCATGTCTAATTCAGATGGCTTCTATCTGACCAGTGCAGCTTTGTCCATCCATTTGCTAAAGTATTCCATGAAAGATTCATTGGTTTTCTACTTAACCATTTCCAAATCCATCAGAGTTACATCAAATCGGGACTTGAACCTGTATTATTTATAGAAGGCAGTACAAAGAGGCTTCCACTTGACCATGGTTACCTTGTTCAGACTGTGATACTAGGCTAGCGCTAGTCCCTTCAGTGAGATGAAGAAGAGTTGGACTATCTGATCATCTGATAGATCTGTAGTGCTCATCATCATGGTGTAGGTCTTCAAATGATTTTTTGGGTCCCCAACTCCGCTGTACTTGGGAACTTCTGGGAGCTTGCACTTAGCAGGCAACCTTTTGATAGCTCTGATAGAAAACTCATCAAAGTCAAAGTCAGACCCCATACCGTTGGTCTTCATGTTAGATTGTAGCTGTTCTATCTTCTACTCCAGGACAGAGGTCTCAGACTTATGAACATTATGCATATAGAGTGAGATATCATCATCAACCTCAATATCATATAAGTTAATTCCCTTCCCCTTTTCCTTCATAGGAGCCGGAGGGGTGATAAAATCTCCAGGACTGAGAGCCTCCCAAATCTGCTATTGCAGGAGAGTCTTAAAGTCATCGTTCAAGAGCTTGGTCATTGATTGATCAATGAGCTTCTGAACTGGAGCAAGTGAAGCATCATCTAACACTAAAGCAGGAGTGTCTGATACAGATACAACATTTTTAGCTGGCTGTGAGTCTGACATGATCTATACATGATAAAGAGAGTTAGCATGGATGCATGAGTATGCATATGGTATTGTGTGTGGTGCACATGATGCAACACGTAGGATGTATGTATGACCTATGCTAGGAAACATGCAATGTTATGGCTATGAAATAAAATTGATTAGCGTGTGTATATATTAGATGCATGTGATGCATCACGTAGGATGTATGCATGACCTATGCTAGGAAACATCCAGCATTATGGCTACAAAAAGGAGTTTGTTAGAAAATATTACATGGGTATGCATGTATGCATGTTTGGATAGAAAACACAAAAATGGTTAGTGAACACGTAGCATACAGCAGCACTCCCTGCTACCCTTATACCTCCATGAGAATTGGTCAGTTCAATGTCTCCTAGGTGGGATACTAGCCCGGAGTTACATTAGGAACTCAACGCACAATTCTCTTAATAAGGCCAGTAAAAGGGGGTGATCGTTGCCTGATCATATGGGATTACGGTGAAAACCTGACAACATTTTGACTTAGTCATATTGCTATGATAAGAGAATGTCGATGGAATAGGCATGAGGTTATGCAACCATATGGAATCATGAAAGGATTCATACCCTTAGCAAAGTAATACATACATTATCATATTATTATGATAAGAGTATGTCCGTGGAATAGACATAAGGTTGTACAACCATACAAAATCATGAAAGGATTTCGAATCTTAGCAGAGCAATATAAGCATGTTCATATTGTTATGATAAGAGTATGTATATGGAATAGACATGAGGTTGTGCAACTATACGGAATCATGAAAGGATCCCGACTCTTAGCAGAGTAATACGGGCATGATCATATTGTAATGATAAGAGTATGCCCATGGAATAAGCATGAGGTTATGCAACCATACGGAATCATGAAAGGATTTTGACCCTTAGTAGAGCAATATGAGGTGGGGAAAATAGTCGGGTTCAAGCAAATCCACTGATATAATAGGACAAAGATCCATATAGCATGCAATGAAGGTCCTAGTTTGGAATGTTGCTAGGTTAACTACATGTGCTTTAGTCTGGTTGAGAACAAGTTAAGGTTCCCCTTCACATTGTTCATAACCTATCCAACTAAATGGAATCATCGATATAGGACTATACCTCACATATATCCATCAGAAATCATCAACGGTCATCAGTACAATGCAGTGAGTAATAAAGGCAAATTCAGTTTTCCAAGGAGTCGAATGGAGTCCAAGGTACTCGCTCACCCACAATCACTAGCTTGACACAGGACCAGGGTGGTGTGGGTCGACATGGACTGGTGTTGTGATGCATATAATTAATCCAACTATAATGGGAAAATTGATATGGAAACTCTTAGATGCTACCACTCTTTTACCATGATGTCCCCAACAAAGTCACCATTATAAGCCCAAAGCGAGGCTCGTGGATCAAGGACCATACTTGGAGTGAAAGCATGGACTTCCTGAGGGGCTACCTCAAGGAATGATACGGACTTGAAAGAGTCACAAGGGAGTCATCACCGAATGGTTTCAGATTAGTCCAACAGACCCATAGCATGAGTGCTAGTTAAACCTTTCAGAGATGGGTTCGGGTGGTGAAGATCTATTTATATGAGTTTCCAAAATTGATTTTACCATTATAGTTAGAATTAATTATCCTAAGTAGGCAAACAAGCGAGCATATAAGTAAGCACACAGCTCAACACGCAATTTGGCGTAGTATAGTTACACGTAGAATGATATATAATGCTATATAGCATTTGAGTGGCATGGCATATGCATGACATGTGAAATGATGACATATTAAATGACATGGCATATACATGACATGACATAATAATGATATAGTAAAATTGTCACACCCTTCTCCAGATGCAACATGCTCCCATAGAATAATAAATAGTCTCCAACAAATAGAAAACATTGATTATCCTACAAGGGATGTAAATTATTTTTTTATTATTTTTAAAACAAACTCTATTTTTGTAAAACTTTATATTCATGTAACTGAAAAGCATACAAAGTTTATTTCTTATTAGTTAATATATGTAACATTCGTACTATATATTATGTCTAAAGAAAAACATTTAAGACTGTTAAAACTCACATAGCATACATGTGTTTACTGCCTTAATACATTACTCTAATTGCATAACATTACTATATAGAAAAACATTAAACTCTTTTAAGTCCTTGCCATCAAAAGGAGCACTGTTGAACTGGTGCCATGGGATCCATGTTTTTCTTTGCCATCTGTTAACCTGTGTCCATCAAATGATGAATGCTATGTATTTCACTCAGTGGTACTATAATCATAAAGCATATAAATATAGACCAATCAAGTTTTTCATAAAAGCTGTCATGATGTCAAATAATTATAAAACATTCATTGAAATTCTGTAATAGCTCATTTGTCATGATACAATATTATATGTATCCATTGAACCTATAACCTTTTATGTGTACCTGTAAGAATTACAAGTCTCATAATATGTATATTATATTATTCAAACATGTGTCAACGTCTTTTATCATTATTACTATATACATTTCCATGACATACTTAAATCATGTAATATTATTTAACCACTCATTACATCATTCAAAACATAATTCATTTATACAAATTTTATTTAAATTCCTCTTTCATTATACACATTACCTATTTTCTTTGAATCAATAATTTGTTAACTGTACGTGTAAGTAATGCAGGCTTGATAACATATATATTATTTTGATTAACATAAATTAATATCCATTACTATTATTATTAACACATGCCCATAATATAAGCATATCATATAATAATTGTAAATCATCAGATGTCTATATATCCTTGTAATTCCTCAATATATAATATTATTTATGAGTATTGTTTCATATATCTGAAACTAAATTTTTTTGTAATAATACACCATCATATCATTAGCATTTAAATGTTATACTCATATAAACATCCTTCCATCAATATAATCATTTCTGCTCTTAAGCATAAGCTTAAATAACTGTATTTCATATCCCCTATAACATAACTATGCCCAGTGCATTAGAACTGTAAATAAGTGTTTATGAATGTATCTGTATCATCATACAGCATATTGTACTGTACATCATTAAGCATAATTATAGTGCATTCATCATTTCATCCTCTATACTTTCATGATATATGAATGATAATGTATGTCTGTGAGAATGTATTCATGCTTTGCATTCTCCCTCTGATTTTCTTGTAACATTTCATTTCTTTTATGTTTGATTGTGTATAATTCCTTTTCGTACTGGGTCCCTCTAGGTACCGGTACTTAACTCCCGTAGGAGGCCAAAATATAATTATAACTGTAAGGTTCTATGAACCTCATCTCCTTTAGGAGAGCCATTGTAACTGTATGATTCCATTTAACGAATCCATTATCTTTATGACCCAGTACGTTTTTTTTCATTGATCATTACATTACATTAACTCATTTTCCTCCTTCCTTATTTCTCCATGTCATGCCATGAATATGAATATGTCTATGGCATAATATGTATTCATTATGTCATGATGCTATGATGAAATTATGCAAGCATCATGACGAAGTATCGTATATCATCCATTCTATACATCATCCATTTCATACATTCAGTAATATTTATATAATGAAAATCACTTCATAAAGCAAGTACATTAAAATATTGCTCATTTACCTTGGTTAATAGACCATATTATTATAACCCATCAGCTATAGATCAATAATAACTATTCACTATAAATCATGACACATCATAAATCAAATAGTTCATTTAATATAATTATAATCTATAAATATATTAACTCGTACATTACTAACTTATAACTTTATATCAATTTATGATACCTATATGATATTGTAACCCATAAACCAGTACTCATAATACTTTAAGTACCATTTCATTCCTTACTTTCTCATCTTATAACTTCTTTATACTATCTCATATTTATACCTTCCTACTTGTATAATTCATTACATGATATGTAATCAATATGCCTTGATGTCATGTTGAACATATAATCATAAAAATATGATAACATGCATAATCCATTTTATACATTCAATATTATTAAATATTATGATGATCTTAACTTTCATCAAAATTCACCATATTACTATGTTCATAACTCTGTATAAGTTAACCTTATATGATTTACCATGATATCATAATATATCTTTAGCATCCCTTCATAATTATTCTAATATATTCAATTATTATTCATCATTGTAATATAATAACATCATGATGTAAAAGATATTCATCATATACATTATCTGTAATCATGAACTTTAATTATCATGCTTATTAAATAAATTGTGTTATCATATATTTGTAAAGTATACCCTATGGAATTCATTTTCAATTTAACTTTAATCATTCATGTTCATAGTGTAATAAAAATATGAACTAAAACATATGAAAATCCCTTTGTGGAAGGAAACACGTGCCCGGTAGGCAACACGTGCACAGTTTATAGTGGTTCAGCTCAACTCTTGCCTACGTCCACTTCTCCTAAGTCTCAACTTAGGGTTCCATTAAAAACTCAATCAATTACATAAAAAGGATTCCATAAATGAATCCTAAACCCCGGTGTTTTCAATGTCACACCTCTTATAGCGACATGTCCCGTAATGAAACCCTGAAACTCCACTCTCGAGTTCCAAAATTTCATTACAAGGGAAAACAATCATAAAATAACCCATCGTTCCATAATATACCAAACATGCCAATTGAAATTTTTTTCAATCATAATACTCGAACATATCTTGAGGAGATAAGAAACAACACTGAGGTAAATATAACACGTAGTGGAAAATAAATATATACATGACTACAGTTATCCTCAGTGGCATCAACGGGTAGTAGTCAACATAACACAACCTAGTATTACTGCCAAAAATGAAAGGAGCATAATTAGCATATACAATGCCCGTTGGAGTCTGTCTAAGTAA
>CANYBF011291878.1:0-10818 GCA_948192965.1 Dalechampia spathulata | reverse complement strand
ATACTTAACCAATATTTCATTAAATTCCCTACAAATACTTACAAATAGTCCTCAAAATAACATCTTGGGACTTCTTGCAAACAAAGTTAGAAAGAAATAGCAAAGTAACTAAAATAGACATAATACTTCATAAAAACTTATAGAAAACCAAGACTAAACATATAAAAATCACAATATTAAGACTCAAATAAACAATATAATAACTAGTAATCAGTGAGCTCGTAAGAAAATGGTTTGTCAGGAAACCTGTTTTGGTACGAGCATACCATTGGGTGATACGGCCGTACGCAAGCTCGCAGGAAAATTGTTTGTCAGGAAACTTGGTTTGGTACGGGCGTACCAAGTCATGGTATGACCATACCACATTTCCCTCTATTTTTTCCAACCGATAGATTTGAATCTATACGGGTATACATGTCTGGTACGACCATACACGACTTATTAAAAAGACTTTTAAGTCTTTCACACGGCTAGTTTTATGTAGAACTTTCACTACTTTCAATTCTAACGAGCTAAATCTTGCAAAGCAACTTTCTTTGAACATTAGTCATCAGTTTCAAGTAAGTTCAAGTTGTATTTCTCAAATACTCTCATTATTGTATTCCTACAACCTAAGGATTATATTTTGTAATTGTGGGATTGGTGTGTGATTAATCCTTGGGGATTAATTTGTATTGAGAAGATTATGAGGATTGTTATTGTAAAGGTTTGAGTGTAAGCCTTGAAAACACTAGGGTATTGGATTCATTTGGGAATCCATTATGTAAATTGATTGAATTTTTAGTGGAACCCTAATTTGAGACTTAGGAGAAAGTGGACGTAGGCAAGAGATTGGTCGAACCACTATAAATCGCACATGTTGCCTTCCGCAAAGGATTTTCACTAATCAATAAATATTTAAATATTTTTTTGCTTCCTCCTTCCAACAATTTCTAGATGATGAATTTTCGTTATACAATCAATAACATCTATATCAAAACAAAAATATATGACTCCTAAAAAATAAAAAAATAAAAAAATATATAATTATAAATATATTTGACAATACTTTATTGTTACTTATACAAGTATCTACAATTTAAAGATAACAAATTGAAATCCATTGTTCTAATTTTCAATGTCTCTTCTTTAAGTTTGCAAATGATAGTCAAAAATAGAAATATAATCTTTAGTTTATTTGATGATAGTTGATAATGACTCCAACTTCAAACAACCTTTAAATTCTTCATAAAAAATAAACATCTCTCAATTAAGGTTGACTTGTATTTCATCATATGAATCTTTCGAATTGAAAAATATCATATATAAATATAAATAAAATAAATCATGAAACAACAAATAGAATATAACAAAATGAGTTATCAAGTAAGAAAATGAATCATTTATCATATATATATAGGCATAACATAAACATATAAAGAAGTTAAAAGGTTAATTTATTATAATTTAGTAATTAATTTTTATAACTCTTTACATCTTATTTATGTAAGTATTAATTCATAAATGACTTTTAGGTGATATGATAATTTTTAAATGTCAAAAATATTAAAAGACATGTAATTGAAAGTTAAGAAAATGCATAATTATTTTCAATAATTTTTTCACTTAAGTACTTAATTTTTTGAAAATTTAAAACTAAATGTAAAATAAAAATATTTAAAAAAATGTTAAAGGTCAGTTAATCTTAATCATAAGATGATACAGAGGATGAATGAAATATAAATATAAGAGAAACATTAAATATTAGAATCTAATATCCAATTAATTCATAACATCTGCACCCAAAAAATATAAAAATGCTAAAAATTAGAATATTTTAAAATAAACTATAGATATAGATCAAAGGGAGTATACAAATGCTAAAGAATTAGATGTTTTAAAATTAAATAATACACATATTTGATAAAACTCTATTGTCATTAATGCAAGCTTGTACTAAATCGGGAGTAACAAATTCAAATCCATTTCTTTCAATTTCTAATACCCCTTCTTCAATTTTTCGTAAAACAGTAAAAGATAGGAGTATTATTTTTAATTTATTTGATAATAATTAATAGTACCCTGAACTTTGTACAATTTTTACATTTTTTTATAGCAAATAAACAATTTTCAATCAACATTGGCTTGTACTTTATCACGTGAATCTTATGAATAGTAGCATACATAAGACTTTCTTACATAACATTAATAAAATACTATTAATTTAAACAAAAACATGAAATAAAAATAGTTATATAACATTTCTTTATATATTACCTTCTCATCAATAATGATCAAATCTAAACTAATTAGTTCAAGATTATTTTTAGTATACTCACACCTTAATACTCCAATCATCTTTGTTCATATTAAGATATGAAAATAAAAAAATATGCAATATGTATTGATTAAATATTCAATGGATTAAAATATAAAGAAAAATGAATAAATAATTTTCATTATACACTTATATATATATATATATATATATATATATATATATATATATGATAAAATAAACATAAGAGGAATATCAAAAGTTATAATAATATCCAAGTATTTAAAAATATTAACTATAGGAAATGAAAAGGTATTCACTAAATAAAAGGATAGAATATAAAAAATATTAACTATAGAAAGTGAAGGGATGAAAAATCAAAAGAGGGATGTAGAGGACTAATGCATTAAAAACCAAAGCTAATAGTCAAAATCATGGAATTATTAAATTATGTCATATAAGCAATAAATATTTATAAAACATGTCATGTAAGCATGTTAACATCCAACTTTATATATATATTGATTGTAAGAAGTAGTTTGAAAGGTGAAATTCTTTTATGGATTTAGTTTATTAGATAAAGTTATAGATCTATTAATAACATAATGATATTTATCATTTATATATGTATTGGTTATTATTTAGAGATAAGGTGCATTTTCATTCTTATCATTAGGGAAGAGAGCATCCATTATTTGAAAAATAATAAATAAATATCAAAAATCATAAAAATAGTTCAATTAAACTCCTCTTTCAAATTTTAAATTGATGAATATATTCCAAACATAAGGATGAAATATTTAATTTAGGTTCAAATGGTAATTAATGACTATCATACTTAATAAATGAATAATTAGGTGAAGGTGGATAAACTAAAATGTCAACTATCTTCTTTTAAAGATAAAATTGCCTATTAGAATTAATGAACTATTACTTTCATGGTAATTCGTTAATTGAAATGCATTAGGTATAAGTATCCTAATTAATTCGTTGTAAGAGTTAAATTTCTATGTTTAGGTAATTTAATCTCATGTTCATATCAAACTTTCTAATAATTAATTCATCTTTCAATGCAATTAATTTTCTAAAATATGTAATTAATTGGTATCAATATTAATCACAAGTCATTAAGCATTCAAGATATGAATTATACTAAATTACCCCAACAGTATCATTTACATCCAAAATAGATTCAAAACAAAAGTATTCAATCCCTAAATATATTTTCTACTCACAATTCATCAATCAAATAAACTTAAAAACATGAAGATATATATTTTATAATCAAATGACAAAAAAAGAAAATAGCATATAAAACCTAAGAGGACACTTTTAATTGTTTTTGCTCCTTTGATTTCTCTCTTGAAGCTTAAATCTTGAATCTTCCAATGCTCTTAAAAGTTCCTTGAAGCTCAACAATTGTGATGGAGATTGCTAGAGAAAATCTCTAGCAAATTACTAACTTAACAAAGAAATAAGGAAAATGAAAATTTAGAAGAAGAGAATGAAAAATGGAAAATGGATTTTGATAGAATATACATATGATTTCCCTTCAAAACCTCTTAAAAATGAAAGAATAAAATCATATTTTTATATATTTAATCATAATTCTTCATTATATGATCCAATGATTCAAATTTAGCATCAAAAACAAGTAAAACTGCAACTATGTGAGTCAACACGAGTCTTATTAAAGTTAACACGAGTCATATTGAGCTAGTTAAATGTAGAAATAGATTGTCAAACCCAACACAATTCATGTTGAGTTCAACATAGCCATGTTGATCTATTTCATAAAAGATGTAACAAATTCAAGTTAAACTAGACTCGTATTGACCATGACACAACTCGTGCTACATAGAAACCATAAAAACAAGTAAGCTTATGTCTTCTATGCCTATAAAAACATGAATCAATATATTTAAACATTGATTATGTTAATGTTAATGCAAAATTCTATGATTAATGAAATAAAACATTCAAAATGTAAAGAAAATGTTAAAACTAAGTAAACTAAACTAAACTAAATGTGAAAATTGTATGAAAATGCATGAAACACATAAGAAATAAGATGAGAAAGTAGTAAACATACATTAAATATTATAAGGTGAGGGTATCAAAAGTATACGTTTTTGCTCACATCAATAACTATACATTAATAAATATAAAATTAATGAATATGTAATATTTAATAAAAAATATTAATAAACATAAAACTAATGTATATGTGACATTTTAATGAAAACTGATATATATTATTATATTATAGATGAATCTATAATTTTATGTGATGAATTGGATTCATGTAAGAATTTTTCATTTGATAATTTATTTATATTACTATTTGAATATAAATAAATGTAACAAGTTTAAATCGTTGTTTAATCCTACAATATGCCACAGCATCAATAGGAGCTGCTAAGTAATATATAGATAGGGTTGTTTGAGATCAATAATGTCGTAAAATAATAATTGTTGAATTGAGTAAGTATTGAAGAAATTCAAAGAGCTAGTTTGATCGTAAAAAATAAGATTAAAATTAAGAAAACTAATAAAACTTAAATATACTTGGATAGATGAAGAAGTTGTTCTAGGATTGAGACAATGCTAACATTAAGGATAATCGAATTGTTATCCCTTGATCAAATATTTTTTTAATTCATAAAATTGAATATTTTATTTTTTAAGATTAAATGATATTTCAAAAATAATTCAATTGTAATATTTATATATTTTTGTTTATAAATATTATAGATTAAATAATATATTTATTAAATATATAATATTTTAAAATTTTATAAATCAAAATAATAATAATAATTGACGTTGAGAGAAATAAAACACTTGTTTTGTTTTCCTGAATGCAGGGAGACTTCTTTATTTGATTTTTTGACATACATATTAATTTATGTTGTAAAATTGATATAAATTTTATGCTGTGAATTTGAGTTTAATTCTATTTGTTTTTATGATTAAACAATAAATTAAATCTAAATTTTATCTGATTTAACGCAAATAAATTTTAAAGAAATTACATTTCTATATCATATGCCAACTAAATATCAATAAAATAAATAAGAAAAGGAGAGGCGGTAAAAACCAAAGTATGCCTTTTAGCGTTTGATCCAATAAAATCCCCCTCCACTGCAAAGTCATGTCCTTCATGATTGGACTTTTGACTGTGACATTTCTACCCATTAGTTGTCTAACAGTGTAAAATTACGGATTTTATTTCATATATTTATAATAAATCTCCGTGGAAACAGCACAAAATCCCAAGACTTTTATATGATAATTTTATGCAATTAAAGATTCATAATAATATTTTCAATGCATATTATAAAAAAATACTTATTTTATTTTGTAGAATTTTATCTAATTAATCAACAACTTTTGACATTTGGACGTCCAATAGTCAACAGCTAACAATTAGGTGGAAGTCAATAATTCTAGACAGTCAATATTGACATCATAACAACCAATGCACATCACGGAAACCAAAGGTCCAACAACCATTACTTTTGGTACTAAAAAGGTGATTTCCCTCACCTCAAGGGCCCCCACACCCCGACCCGACAGGACTGTGAAGGAGGTAAATCACGGTACCAAGCGGCCTCCTAGATGGGGATCCGGGGTCTTGGTGCCCACAAGGAGCCCACCCAGAGGGTGTAACTCCCACACTGCGGTTGCCAAGACTCGAACCGTGGATCATTTGGTACCAACAACACACCCGAGTACCAACTGGGCTACACCCGTGCGGGTAGGTCCAACAACCATTACTATCTTGCACAAGGTCACTAGTACAAGCCATCTTTAGATATTGTTTACACACCATTGGTATTGATTTTATGCTAACCTTCTAGTAGAGGATTTCAAGCCATATGACCTCATAAATGACACCATCACTAGGCTTTATGACTTGTAAAGCTAGATTTATGACTTGAATATCATGTAAAAATCATTAACATTGAGCGATAAGCTTGATAGTACTAGTAGAGACACCTTGGAAATAAAATAGATTCCTTGCTAACCATATCTTCTAACAAATAACACCAAAAATAGTGAATCAATCATAAGCCTTATATCACTGATTGTGCGAGCTAAGATTTCATAATAATATATCATCATAATCCATGGAAAAGAAATCATATTGGCTACCATGATCCATAACCTTCAACTAAATATTAGAGGCAAAAGAACAATTTCTCAGCATATGCAATAACATCATCTCAACATGGCACATAAACCAAGTAGTATCAATTGTCAAATGAGGATAAGCACATTTATAATTGATGGGTAGTCTACCCTTTACATAAGCCCTAAGAATGAATAAATTTGTTGTTACACCTATAGTCATGGTGAAAATAGTTCTATAGTTATCCCTACATTGAGTTATGTTTTTATACTTAAACTAGATGAGTAATATAGGTAGATAATGAAACTAAAGACATTTAACTAAGATAACTAAAATATCTATGGTAGAAAGTGGTACGTTGCGTGGAAATGATGAATTAGAGAATATAAAAGTTGTATGGTATATGCAAATATAAAAGCTTGGTGGGATGAGTATTAATTTGCAATGAACAAAAACTTATAGATTTCATTTGTGAACTTACTTTGTGGATGGGTATTAAAAGGATCTATTTATTATAAAATTAAAAATTTATTAAAACACTACGGTGAGTGGAAGGCTGCATACCCCGAACATGTAAAGGTAAAGAATTATGGATCCTTAAGCCTTTCGCTAAAAGACAAACCTCACCTTTTACCTATATGATCATATGCTTTCTTTTAGTAGTTTACCGAAATAATAGATAAGGGAACCTAGTTACTAAATATAAGACAGAGAGAGGAGGTGACATAATGGGCAAAGAGTAAGGGATAAAATTGAATTCAATTTCATAAATTGATCGCGAAGATGGGTTAAAAAAGAAAGAAATATTACAAGGTAATGAAAGAATAGTTGTATGTATATATGTAATTGTTAGTGTGGTAAAATGATCAGTAGTGGCTAAATAGTGGTATCTAACACCTCTTCATTAATGAATGGATTGATGGCATGCCATCAATTGTGGTTATTGATTAAACAAATCATATTGTGTAAATGATTATGATTGTGTCATCAAACAATATTCTAAATTGCAAGCTATAATACTTAGATGTGCATATTAACATATCCACACAAATGGATGTGCGTTAAGTTGTATGAATTGTTAGATGGAAAAAAGTTGTGTGATGGACACTGAATTTCTAAATGAACAAGTAAGACATTCTCTTTGTTGAATAAATTATGGTTCCTAAGAACAAAATTGGTAGAATTTTAGGAGAAGCATGTGCGTATGTCAAAGGGTACAATAGTTAGCATCAAGAATTAGATTTGGATACATGATTATATGTCAAATAGAAGTTGACATAAACTGTTAAACCGATAATCATTTCTTACTTAAGTGCATGAATGGGAGAAGAATTGGTTATCAGCTTAAAGAAAGTCATGTATGAACCATTATGGAAAGGGGATAACATTATTACATACATTGGGCAATGAAATAATTAATTGATTATTAAGTTAGTGAGTGTGTATGTAATGAGAAATGGTGTTATCAAAGTCGACTTTTCCTTGCATGAAATAACCATAGCGGACATGCATTGACATAATGAACCAAATGAATTAGAGCGGATGTTGCATATGAAGATGTGCATAAGACCATCGAATGCATAAAAACAATAATAGCTTTGGCTAAAGAATGATGGTTGTGAGGACTTGAGCATGAAGTGTTTGCATTAAGTATTAAATTGATTAGAATTAGCAGCAGAGTCAAGATTTTAGTAAAGGTCAAGTTGGATGGATTGGATTGTAGCATTCTCTTATTGATACCAAAGGGTGATTCCTTCACCCCAAGGGCCCCCACACCCGAGCCCGAACAGTTGTGGAGGGGTAAATCACGGTACTCAGCGGCCTCCTAGATGGGAAGTCAAGTACTCAGTACCCACAAGAAGCCCACCCAAAGGGTGTAACTCCCACACTGCGACTGCTGAGATTTGAACCTTGGACCTTGATACCAAATCTACCACCCGAGTACCAACTGAGCTACGCCGTGCGGGCTGTAGCATTCTCTTATTAATGAGAGGTTGTGTTGCCAGCAATAAAACATAGGCTGCCAATCCCAAACCACCAGAATTATGGTAATGTGATATTATGAATGATTATCAAACCAGTTAGTTAATATATGTGAACGTTTGTTTTATATAAGTTTGTCATGCATTCATATATGTAATGGCATACCTTAATAAGCTATAACATGTTCTTATATCTTAAAATCTTTATCAAAAATTACTCAACGTACTACAAAGAATTTTAAAAATTGATTCTTAGTTTAAGAAATAATTACTTAGAGTCGAAAAAGGATTTAAATTTAGTAAATTTAAATAAAACAAATATTTAACCTGTTCTTTTTTGGTTACTTTTATTTCTCAGTATAATCGTGAGTCTCCTCTCTCTACTGTTTTTAAACCTATATTCATCAAAAATATACATCTTGGATGGGAGACCAGATAACTCAATTTGATCCTTAAGGGAGATAAACAACTCAATCATTTAGGTGATAATTGTAATGCCCACACCTCTCATTAGAGAGAGATTAAACATCTCAACCAACTTTAGTAAAGAAATTGTGCCTAATGATACATCAATTCCTTTGTACCATGAAATCATCAAATCATAAAATGCTTTCTCATTCTCCAACATATAAACTATTAATATCATAAAATGATTAAGTATCATTTCATAAATCTTAAAGTGATACCATTGGAAAAATCATCATGCTCTACTTTCATGAATTCTTTTATATAAATTATAAGTAAATCATTTAATAATTAATGTTAAAGAATTCCATTTTCTACAAAATCATTCATATACAAGCATAGTAAACCATAAATAATCTCTTGAAAATCATTTTTAGCCAGCCACATTTTATAATATGTATATTTCATTATAATAAAGTAAAAATCATAAATATATTTGTTGTGCATAAACCTATCTTAATGCTCTTCTCCACTCCTTTCTTCTCCCTTTCCTTTCATTTTATGTTTCACTTTCAATTGTAATTACATAATAATGATAGAACCATCAAAACAAGTTAAAACTTAACAATTTCATAATTATTATAAAAGCTATATAATGAACTATCATTCACTTTTTTCATCCTACCTTCTCCATATCATAGATCCATAATATTCTCTTCTTAATTCATTTCTTATTCTTTATTAACTTAGTTCTTTTAAGCATTTCATCAAACATTTGACGTGCAAACTTCAAATGTCATTTTTATAGAGTTTCCTCTCTAATTCAAAATTGCCAAAATTTCAATTTCATAATTCATAAATCCACATGTAGAAAATACATTTTCCTTCTTCCAAAATATATTTTCACATCTCATTATCAATCTCCAAAAGTTACTTAAAAATACATTCAATATTATACATTTTCTTTGTGAAAACATCAATTTAATTATAGAAACTCACATTTTTCACCACCAATCACATATAATTAATTAAATAAATACATATTCATGATATTCCACAATTAAAATCAATCATTCCACACACTTCTTCCATAGGATAAATTCTTTAACTTAAAATAGTCAAAGTTTTACTTATTTTTTCTCATATATTTTTACATAATATTCATTTCTAACACCTTTTCTATCATTTCCTTAATTAAATTCAATTAAAATCATCATTTCTCATGACTTTCTAGAAATTTTGAATTATTTTTCAATGACTTCTAGCTTAATTCAATTAAAACATAATAAACAATTTCAATAAATCATAATCTCTATTAGTCTTTACTAATTATTAAAACCAAAATTTTTCTTTAATTTTCATCTTTTTCCATCACTTTGATTCTACTGTATACAAGACCAAATAATATTCAAATGACAGAGAATGAAAAATTATACATTTTTCTTATAATTTCTTGAAAAGTTCCTTAAAAAATAGATATAAATTAGCTTAGAAAATAGATTTCTTCTTCTTCCTCTTTTTTTCTTCTAACCTTATTCTTCTTCTCTCTTTCATCTTCTTTTTTTCTCTTCATTAATTTCTAGATTCTATTTTATATTCATCATACAAGTGAAAAGAAAGCCACTTATATCATATCTTTAGACTGCGTAACATGCTCCCAAAGCATGATTACTAATTCTCTATTTAAGAAAATTAATAATCATCCTACAAAGGATTCCATGCATGTTACACCCACGTTAGAGACCCTAGGAGGTATACGTATATGTGTACCTAGGGATGTATGTGAATGTGTATATGTGTATTAATGTGGCAATGAGTGTGTATGTGTATGTGATGTATTCAAATGCATGTATGCATTGTTGCTTTGAGTATGCATATGCATGTATAAGGCGTGTATGCGTTTATATGCTTGATTTTGTGTCGTCGCCTTATTGGGAAGCATGTCTTCTCGGTTGGATGAGGGACGGCTTGTGTATGTGATTGAGTATGCATGATGTTAGGAATACCCTTATACTGGTATAAGGGGCAGATGTCGGAGC
>CANYBF011290984.1:0-11317 GCA_948192965.1 Dalechampia spathulata | reverse complement strand
AATTCAAAATTCAAAATTCAAAATTCAAAATTCAAAATTCAAAATTCAAAATTCAAAATTCAAAATTCAAAATTCAAAATTCAAAATTCAAAATTCAAAATTCAAAATTCAAAATTCAAAATTCAAAATTCAAAATCTCATGTTGACATATTCTTGCAAGTTTTACTCTTCTTATGCTTATAATCATTAACCATAAGCATTTGATACTTCTATTTTCCTAATAAATCAAGCTAAAATATGCTATTTTACCTTCCTTTTTCACTTTTTACCTAAAATACTTGTAAAACATATAAATATGTCAAAGTAAACCATTCTAGAAGGTTTTCATACATAAAATAGACCAATTAAACTACTAAAATCATGAAAATTAACGTTCAAGCATATTCCCTCACACTTGTCCAATGCTTGTCCTCAAGCATTCCAAATCCTTTTTCTCAATAAAACTTCCAAACCTCATTCCAAACATTGTACCAACAGTCAAGAGAAATAGCAACATAAATCAATATTCAATACATAACCAACTCATCAAAATACTTAGCACTTTAGCAAATTATATAATAGAATTCATAAATCTCAACCTAACAAAAATTTGCACAACCATATTATCAATTGTGACCAAGCAAAAGTAATTTTTCATGAACAAGTACAAGATATAATAGCTTAAATTTTATCAAATACCAAATGCCTTAATCAATGCTATTAAAAAGAACCAAATTTTTGGAACTTATTTTCAAGGGGACTTAGGATTTTTGAGATGCTTAATTCGATCCTAGAAAGGGGTTACTCTCATATTACTAATCTTTCCATACATAAAGATTGCTTCAAGGGTATTAGGTCTGATCCACCTAACCTATCTAGCAATGGTATATATTTCACCTCCCTTAGGTAGTGTTCTTTTCTAATTATTGGCAGCCTACTAAATAATATGATTCTTCCAGCATTAATAGCTTCATACGCATAGTTTGCTTAAGGGAATCGAGTGTTGTAACACTTGAATCACCAATGTCAGTAAATCACATTTTATTTTTGTTTTTCTGTTCTCTCTTTTTTCTGGTCTTGAAAATTTTCTGAATTCAAGCAAAATGAATATTTGGCAAAAATAAATATTTCTACATATGTGCTAGCAAATGAATCATGTAATTTATCCAAGTTTTTAAGGCATGTGCATCTTACTTTTAGGTTAATATCACAAAATCTATCATACATTGCTTAGATGCTAAACATTCATCAAAGTTAAATCACATAAGAATACCAATCTCAGTCACCATTCTTAAAGTCTAAAGTCACAATGTATAAGCTAAGAAATTTTGAAAAAGAGAATAGAATTTAGAGATACTTAAAATCGACAAACAACAAAATTATGGAAAAATTTGATCAAAACAGCAATTGATCCATCAAAACATCAAAATAGCACCAATAACACCATATACACAACCCCGCTACACGTAAAATCATATTGCCCTTAATGTGAGTCAACAACAATGATAAAATAGGAAATTAAAAGATAAAGAGTATAAATATTGCTTGTTTTTATAGTCCATTGATAAAGAAGCTATTGTTATATTTCTGTCAGACCCTAGTATGCACCTTAAATTCATGCATGCATATGTATTTTATAATCATGCTAAAATGATGTGCAAGCATGGATTAATTATATTAAATGTAAAAGTATATATGTATGCATCTATTTCATAGTAAGAGAATACATGAAGTATAGAAAATGTTTAAAGTTATGAATGTATGTGTAAAGGTAAGGTAAGAATATGATTTATGCATGTTAGATCGTAATAAAATGAAAATGGAATTAAATGTGATTATTAATGAATTAAATGTTCTTAAAGTGCTAATGTGAATTATTATGTATATACATACATTATTTATTTAGTTGAAAGGTGAAAAAGGAAAAGAGAGTATGTATAGAAAAGTTGTAAGCATAGGAAAAACATATATGAGATGTTTATGCTATGGGAATGTAAAAAGAGCAATTCGTGAATGATTGAGATGAGGAAAATATTGTGAAATAATATTGAGGTGAAGCAATTCCATATGACATGGAATTTGTAGAGAAAGAAATGAAAAGAAAGTGATGAAAATGTGCATAAGATGCATTATGGATGTGAATTCAACATACTTATATTGAATGCTTTTCATGAAGCTTAATGATTGAATTTATATGTAATATGTGATGTTTTGGAATGTTAGACATGTTATTATATGAGAAAGTGTATGTTAAAATATGTAAATGAAAGTTTAAATAAATTTAGAATTTATTACAAGTTAAGTAGTGATTAATGACATAAATGTCATTTCATGAAAAGAAAAGGGTAATTTTAAAAATCAATTTATATATGGTATATATGCACATTCATGTAATGCATGACATGTATGATGCTTATGTGAATATGATGCAAAAATGATGTAATAATAATTAATTAAAAGAAGAAGAATTTAAGTTTGATAAGCAAGCTTATCATATGTTGACAAGTGTCAACATATGATTGGTCCCTTGTTTGATATTTACTTTAATTAAAATAAATATCAAATTAAAGAAGGAAGGAGGTTGGTTTTTGCATGTTCTTTCCCCTCCTCTTTTCCCCTTTTTCATTCTTTAAGTAAAGAAAACTACAATTTTAAGGTAAATTTATTTATGGAGAATTTGGTTTTCTTGTGTATGCATGCTTATTTTTGTGTTATGAGTTCTTTCTTACTTTCCTTTTGCTTTGTTTTCTTATTCTTTTAGCAAGGGGAATAGTTTAACCAAGTTAAAAAAAAATTAATTTGAATGAAAAGATTTTTAGTTGTTTATGGATGAGAATTATTTGTTATAATCAAATTCCATCCGATTTTGGTTTGATGTTGTTTATGTATTTCATGCAAACCCTAACTTGAGTAGCTTGTAAATGATGATATAGTTACTGTTTAAAGTGTGTATAAGATGTTGGTGGTGATAAAATATGGTAAAGATCATGAATATATGCATGAAAAGTGGTAGGAAAGTTGAAAGTCATGAAGAAAATACTTGCTACCCAAATTTGCACCTTTTTTATTTTGACTCCTATAATATGGTCAAAGTGTATAATCCATTAAATTATGCATAATTATGATGAAATATGGTGCTAAAATGGTAAAGATGAAGTTTGGATGCTTAAAGGAAGAGGTATGCATTATACATGCATGTGTTTGCTAAAATTGGACCTTAAAAGCAAAGTTAAGGGTTTACAGTAATTGTATTTTGACTACATTAATGTTTAAGTTTGTAAACATGTAATATACCATTGAAATGCTATTTGAATCTAGTTTCCAATGGTACTAGATTTATAAAATTCTAAAGTCATTTTCATTTTTAAAAATGTCATACTATTTAGACTATCACATTTAAGCAGGAATTAGGTAGGAAACTTTTGTATACGGCCTAAATGAATTCCAAAAATTGTAAGTACTAGCTAAAATTAAAGCTTATTGAGTCTAATTTCTAATAGTATAGGGCTTGCTTATGTTCAAGGTCATTATGTTATACAAAAGCCCTATGAAAGATATAAATGTATAAAATGGTAAACATAAATTGTCAAGTTTGATGCCTATATTTTGGTAACTTGTCTATATGAAATTGTACTTCCAAATGTGCATAAGATGATGATTTATTTATGAGTACTTATCATGATTTATATATTGCTCTATAAGAATCATAAGAGGCATGAAAATGGGAAGTAAAATGTGAAGGGATTCATGATAAAAATGACCAAATGAAGAGTAACCCACACTAAATGAATAATGCACTTGACCAAATGAATAATAACTTGTTATGCATGGTTTGACCATTTAAGGAGTGAGTGTTTAAGGCATCTAAACTTAATGTTATACCTACCTAAGCCTTATAACTCATGATTATACCTAAGGATATACATTTAAAGGTATAAAACAAGATTAATGCAACATGCTTATATATGTTATACCAAGTCTTAGAAAGACTAAATATGTAATTTACATATTAATATACATATATATGACTTATATATGAAATTAGTCTTGAATGCAAAGGTGTATAATGGTATGTACACCATGGTGTATAGATTAAAGCGTGAAATGTTATGGAATGGAATGGTACTTGAATGCTCATTATGAATGAAAATTGGATGATATTACATGTTATGACTTGTATATACATCTATACTTAAATGCATGGGTGTGTAATGATATAAATAAGGGTAATTGCTTATGACTTATTCAAATATGATTCAATGATGATTAAATATTCATGATAAATAGTAATTTGTTCAAGATGCTTAATTGGCCAAAAAGCATATAGAATTACTACTTATGATGAATATAATGTTATGACATGAAAATCTGCAAATATGACTATCATGACTAGAAATTAAAGTATAACTACATGAAATGGATATGCATGAATTCTTTATGGTGAGAAACTTTATGCAAAATGTAAATGGCTTTACTAATTAAGTTAATAATGAAATTTATCACAGATTTAACAGAGGAACAGTGATAGTGACTACTAATCGTCTAAACAGGTTTGTGCTATCTAAGATTTCCATGTTCAATAACTCGATCAATAGTGGAAAGGTGTACACAAGTACACTATAGTTATTTATTTATTTATTTACCATACTTAGAATACCTTATGATGAGTCTACATAGGAAATGAATTACGAATGTTCTCTTATAATGATATTTTATGCATTATTGAAAATTTATGGCATAAAGGATATTATTCCATGATGATACATATATCATGCTTTTGAATAGTAGTTGTTATATTGAAAATGAATGCCAGAGTATATAGGTTATATTTTATGATATTCTAATTTATTAAATGAGGCTGGCAGGTGAATTGTCTTAGGTACAGAGATGTTATATGATATTTATTTTCTTTATTCGAGAAATATCAATTGGTGTGGATTATGAATAATGATTTATGTTAAAAGGCTGATGTTATACCTTATTAATTTCCATATTCATAATGACATTAAGCATAATGCATATGTATTACATCATCAATCATATACATACATATTCATATTCATGACATATCATACAAAGGATATAAGGTAGGAAAAGAGAGAAATGGTACAGAGCTATATGCTATGAAAGCATACTGGTCATAGAGATAATGGATTCCCTCGATGGAATTATATAGTTTTGTTCCTATATAGAAAGAAAAATGGGTTCATTGAACCATATAGTTATAATATCCTACTACGAGAGATGAGTATCAATACATATGGGACCTAGTTTAAGATTGTGTACAATCATGCAGAAATGAAAGAAAATGTAACAGGAAAATCAGAAGGAGAATGCATAGCATGATTACTTGTACACGATCATGCATTATTCCTTAATTATAATGAAATGAAACACAATGTTATTACAGGTGCACTATAAGTGTACATATATCATTGTTTACAAAGACATGATGGCTTATATGTTAGTTTATGAAACATGTTTAGCAGCGGAAGATGT
This sequence comes from Dalechampia spathulata, assembly GCA_948192965.1. Lineage (NCBI taxonomy): Eukaryota > Viridiplantae > Streptophyta > Magnoliopsida > Malpighiales > Euphorbiaceae > Dalechampia > Dalechampia spathulata. Next base: position 5,839 of record CANYBF011290984.1, on the reverse strand, counting down.
AATTTAAAAATTTTTAAACATGTGATTTCATTAGATCTAGCAATTCTATACATAGAAAACATCAAACATAAAGAAGATTATGAAGAAGAGATTGAAAACTTACTTATAAGTCGATCTCCTTCTTTTTTATCCTTTTAAAAAGTTGTAGTAAACTTTTCAATCCCCAAGGATAAAGGATCTCTAAACTATCCATACAAGTAAAGACAATGATTAGTAATTCAAATTACTAGTTTTATTTAGAGACTAGTAAAATAAAACAGAAAAGAGAATGGATGGAGAATAATAATTGAATTCGGTTTTCTTCTTGATGTTTAATTAAAACTGAATTATTTTTCCTTGTTCTTGTGCTTCAAAATTCTTAGAAACCAGAAAGAGAAAAGAGGCAACTGAAATATGCTTTTATCATTCTATTTGTTTCACCCAAACATAATAATATAACCCTGATTAGGTTTAGGTTATAATAAGTTAAGTCATGTGCATATTACATGCTTCTGGCATATGACTTGCATGTGAATAACTTAAATCTCCTTCCAGAAGCACATGTAAATCATGTGCACTTCCATTTAATTGATCATACATGAATAAGTTATGTGACAATCACAGTTTGACAATTAAGTCAATTAATTCCATCAAAAACCCGTATATACCATGCATAAAGAACATGTCATCTTAAATCACTTGTATCTTGAGTTCTACTCATCAGATTTCAGTGATATTGGTATCGAATCGAAGCTTTTTTTATGATCTTTCTAATGAACATGAAAAATACAGGTTATATTATAACCATAAAAATATTATTTCACCAATATCCATTTGTGATTATCATTCCCTTACTTTTAGTGTGCGACCTTTTTGGTTCTTGGCATGTTGACAACGTATGAATCTATTATTATCTTCATTTAATAACATCATATGTAAATCATAAGTGGTGTCTAGTCACACACCATGAATACCCAAATGTCAAGAGGTCATTAGTTTGACTACAACTCTTCCATATTAGATTCCATACAATAAACTCCTTTCACTATCCACTATCTCATTTAGGTTTGAGTATGGATTAATGTCAACTCAATGCATAATCAAGTGTGTTAGACCATGTCCTAAAGTTGATGTTTCATGTTCCATAATCTTTATTTCTAAAATGCTCTTATTAAACTCATTTATCAATAAGCATTCTACTTTGACCCCTACATTTAATCTAGGGTGGTGAATCCTTTATTGATAAACAAATACCTTCAACTACTTCACACTATATCCAACCTCTAAGTTATGAATGCCTCCTATGGAGGAATAAAACATAGGAGTTCAAACATAGTGATCCATAATTAAGATAACCTTGTTATCTCAAGTCTTAAGGATACTTGCACTACTAATACGAGTGAGATATATTTCACAGACATAGATCAATTATCCATATGAAATCTCACTGGCAAGGCCTCCAATGAGTTAGTCCCAAACTACTCATCCATATTTTCACTTTAGACAACTCTTGCCATGATGAATGAGAATCATCCCTTAAGGAAGTATAATATGTGTTGATCTTAACCGCATTAGTAATATCCATTCTTATTAATACATTGAGCAGAGATAATTTAGATATTGAACATTTACATATAATAAGAATCTCATTTCATAAACTCTTTATGAATTCCTTTGTATTGTTCTAATATCTTAGAATTCATTATTTAGTTAATAACCTTTCAAGTAAACTGAATAATGAATAATGTCTTTTATTAATAAATCATTCAATTATAACAAAATAGGATGCTCTAGAGCATACACTAATATTATATACAGTATTTTACATAGAGGAAGTCATAGATGATTGTTTATAGTATTTATATTCATTTTCCATAACATTCTATGTTATGTTGAAAAAGTAAAAGCAAAGTGAAAGCAAAGACATGATATGAGTGCATACAGTGAACTATTCATTTCAAAGATGAAATTATGCTATGATTTGCATAGAGAATGATTATTATTGATCTTATATAATATAATTGTCAATTATTATTGATCCATAATAACAGACCATTATGAATGTAATATGACATTATACAGAAACATGTAGTTAATGTTCTTAATGTTATTTGATAAATATTCATTATGATTATTGAATATGATATAGAAGTATTACTATGACTTCATTTAATAGTATATTACATGTAGTATTATCTTGATATAGATAATTATACTTATTATGGTTATAATTATGAATAATCATGGTTGCTATTTTATTAAATTAATAGAAATGATATTAATGACTTCTATATCAGAAAATAAGTATTTTCTACAGACTTCAATGGAAGGTAGGTGATGTTATTAGTACGTGAAATAATGTTCCATGATATTTGAACTATCATTGAATGTTTATAAATAGTTTTCAATGTTATTGAGTTAAAGGAGAATTTTAATGCTATATTATGATGATTTTTGTAAAGAATACTCATGATTAAGATATTTTATATTTTTATATAATGGCATAGCAAGTATTTGAGTAAGCATCAACATAAGATGTTCTTCAACATGTCTTGTATAGAATTTGATGCATGATATGTTTATAGATGATAAGATATTTGAATCATGATATTTGTTATATAGCACCACTAAGTGAAATACTCAGTGTTTGTCATTTGATAAACGTAGGTTGAAAGTTTATAAGGAAGCATACGGATCTAGAGGCACCGAATTAGTAGGACTATTTATATATCAAAGTTTCAAAATGTCAAGTACTCCTGAGTTATGTAATTATGCAACTATGTATATGAGTCTAATGCAGTAAATAATTGCATTGGTGTTTATTAATTATATATGTATTTCAGAATTTTTTTAAAAAAATATTTTTATGTATCCCTTGTAGGATAATTAATAGTTTTCACTTATTCAAAGACTGTTAATTATTCTATGGGAGCATGTTATATTGTGAGGGGTGTGACAATTTTTATTAAGTGATATAACTAAAAAACATCTGTATTTAACTCATCCAATTTGATGAAAATTTATTAAATTGTTTCATTCATACTCGCAACTAGCTTGTTAAGCTTTGAATTAACAGTTGCAAACTATTATAGTAGAGAATAATTAGTTGATACTAGGGTTAGCTTAAGATATGAGGTTATAGCCAGTTCTTGTGCCAATTGCCTCTCTTAAACACTTTGTCTTTACTTGGAATTATCAAACTTAGGGGATAAAAAGAAAATCCTGATGACTCTTATTTTTATTTAATCATGTACCATATAAAAAATAGTTCTACCCTAGTCATAATCCCAAGTGAATCATTCCTATAAGAAAAATAAAATGCAAGCAATTTATGCAAGTAAGTCAATGAATGGTTTAAAAAAAAGAATCATGTGTCGAACTCGAATTATACTTCTTAAGGAAAATTATAATTGATTCCTTGTTGGCTCGCCATTTAGTTGTTGGAGCTCTATAGTCGGTAGCTCTTCTACTGTTCATTATTTGCAATCCCTAATTTTCTTTAATTTGAGAGAATCAATTTTTGAGTTTGAGAGGAGAAAGAGGGTCTTAGAAAAAGAAAATTTTAATTAATACTCATTTTACTCATTAATAACTCATTTAAAGAGGAAAGAGAAAATATGAAAATCAAAATAAAATTCCTCCTTCCCTTAATAAAACATTATATTTTCCACTAAGGGACTTTTAACCTCCATTTTTCATTCTTCTACAACTTAAAAAGAAAAACTCAAAATTAGATTAAAATTTATGAATTAAAAGGTAGAAGAAGACTCATTAAACTAATTTAACTGACTAAAACGAAATACTCACATAAGAACGAAAATAACATAAAAATAAAAATAAAATTTAGTTCTGGTTTTAAGTCCTAGCTAGACTCATTATTTTTTTATTTGAATGAGGTGAGATTATACATAATAATTTGATCAAATTCACTAGCTTTATACCCTTTTTAAATGTTTTATGGTAGAATGTCCAAGGCTTCTCATTGATACACTGATTCTTTTTCTTAGGTGACTCCTCCTTCCGAAAAGTCTTGAATATCTCCTTTTGTTCCTTTTCTATTTTTGACTTTTCTAACCTTTCTAAAAAAGGAGGTTTAATCACTATTGATTCAAGTTGGATAAATTTTGAAACTTTTGCTGCTTCTTTCCATCCAAGCTTGTCAACTTCGTTTTCCAGCTTCGGACTTACGTCTTGCTCATAGCTCAAAATAGTTACAACCTTTATGAATTATATTGGATTCACCTTTAGCTAAGATAATAAATAACTTTGAGACTCTAATCAATTTAAAAAGGTCACCATTTGAGAGATTTGATTCTTTAGATTTTTGAATCTTATTTTTGTCGACTATTGAAAATGTTGGGCATTAGTAATAAATGATTTAATCATATCCTTAAGACATATACCTAAATTTCCATGATTTTTTAAAAGACCATATTCCTTGCTAAAAATTTTGTAAATCCAGCTATTTCATTCCATAATAGTTTTGTCACCCTGAATTACAAGTGTTCAAATACAAATTATATCCTTGTTGTAGTGAACCAGATAATGTCCATATCATATTTGCTTGTGCTACATGCTTTTCTTGTAGAGTCGGACACATATCAGTTGTGTCACATCCACTTTTATTATCATCATCTTAATTATAGTTGTAATTGCGTTAAGTTATATTACAAATTTTTTTATCATAAAATTATTGTAATAATTAGTGATTCATAAAATAAGAATGATAGTTAATAAATATAACTTAATGCTATAATTATTTTATTTTGTAAGTCTCTATTGTACGAGGATAAAATTTTATGTGGGTAGGTAATAATTATTAATAAGTAATGAATAACTAATATTATTTAATAAATTAAATAACTTAATGGATGATAGAAATAGTTAATTAAAGTTATGGCTAAATTAAACTATATAAGAATAATATATTTATAGGGTGTTGAATTACATCTCATCACCTAATAATATACATATAATTTGGGAAATAATTATAGAGTAATTAGGTAAGTGAAATTCACCTGCTAATGGAAAAAACATGTTTCTTCTATTTAAAGAAATTAATTAAGCTATAAGTTAAGTGGTGTAAGGAGCTCCATATAGATTCTAAATATTTATAGCTATAAAGAAGAAATATTGCCCATAAACATAAAAGAATATAAGAGAAAATGGTGGAGGGAGTAAGATTAACTCAATTTCTAGAATTAAGGTAGCTTTATAATCACTTAAATTATGTTTGCATGGTGTATAGAATTGTATAAATTGTATTTGTATTGCTATAAAAATTGATACATTCAATTGACTAGCCATAATTCACTTTAAAGAAATATCCATGCAATGCATAATCATAAATTATATAACTTAACTTATATATATACTTGTATCTATATTCATTCATAAATTATGGATGCATAACAATATATATATATATATATATATATATATATATATATATATATATATATATATATATATCATGTAATCTTAATTTATAATTACATATTTACCAATAGTAGTTGCTAATTATTTATAGTTATATCATCATATACTTAAATTAAATAAACTTACACATGAGAAAACATAATCTATTAACCTTTCAATGTTATTAACATCTAACTTATTAATTAAATTTTATAACAACTTAAATATTCATATCTTATACTTTTTTTAAATAAAATGATATCTTAATTAAATAATGTTTTATTTTATTTTTTTCATTCCACTTTTATTTAGTTAATTAATTAATTAGAAAATAATATATATATATATATATATATATATATATATATATATATATATATATATATATATATATATATATATATATATATATTTTATAAATAAAAAATATATACTAAAAAAC
>CANYBF011290875.1:0-17519 GCA_948192965.1 Dalechampia spathulata | reverse complement strand
TTCAGGGCCATTCAAGGCTTTTCCATGCCTTGGGTGCCCTGGATCTGCCTTAAACAAGCCGGATTTTAAATGATTTTTGCTTAAAAATTATTTTGGATGCAAATCCTCTAGCTAAAACCCAGTTTTGGGTCCTATCTACCTAGATCGGGGTCAGATCTAGGGTTTCTGCTAAAAGAATTTCGGTTTTTTTTTTGTTTTCAAAGCTATGTGTGCCATACATGGCTCTATGTGCACCACATGTCCCTCATGTATGGTGCACATAGATCTATGTGCTGCGCACATAGATCTCAGTTTTCACAGAAAAGCCCTATTTCAACCCGAACCGCTCTAAAAACACTTCGGTTTTGAATTTTCCAGTGACTCCAGTAGCTAGATCGTGCACTTGGGGTTCTAGATCTGTCATAAATCATCCAGATTTACTTGGTTTTAGCTTTAAAATCAATTATTTCAATTAATTGCTTAATTAATTGTTTGGTTCATCAAACCGGAGGCCAAAACGAGGTCAAAATGAGGTACTACCTTCATTAAACATGCTTATTTTTGTCTGTAGTTTGATTCTGTACTGACAGATTTCATTTTTGTTCAGATCCAGAGGCTATGTGCGCCACATATCATGCTATGTGCGCCACACCTCCTCCATGTGTGGCACACATAGCCTAATGTGAGGCGCACATAGTTCACGTTTTTCCAGAAAAACTATATTTTAAACTGTATTTTCGCTATATTTTGACATATCCAGTGGTATTTGAGTTTCACAGTAGCTCAAGTATTCTGGAAAAGTCATAAATTAATTTTTACATAATTAATTTTGGCCTCAAAATTAATTTTAACGATAAAATGCAATTTTTACTCGTATAAATGCGGTTTTTGAAAGGATTGGAATTAATTGGTCGTAGGGCTATTTTCAGTAATTTTTGTGTGATAATAGTCCTCCTAATTAATTTTTCCATGATCAAATAAAATAATTTTGCATAAAATTATTTTTACTAAAATGAATTTTCACGATCCAGCTCGTATTAATTCATACAATTATTGCCTAATAATTGCTGGATTTTGACTCTTGGTTTGTACTTTTAAATGGTATTGGACTAGTCAATTAAATCCAAAATTCATTTGCTACTAATGAATTTTATTTGTTTATTTTGCATATTAATCCATTCACATTTTTGGATCGTGCAAAACCAAGAGGAATAGTGCCTGGAAAGGAGGGAACATTACTTAACGTCCCAAAATATGTATGCGAGGATATTTGTGTAATAGGATAGGATTTATTATTGATCTGTAATAATTAATCCCCATATCTCATGTGTACCCCCTAATTTCCTCGATCCCTTTCACCGGCTTTTATTTTTATTCGTATACTTGCCTAAATATACTATGGCATCATGTCACATGCCATGTCACATGATACATGCACACATTACTATGCATGACATGCATATACTGTATGCCATAATATACTATATTTCATATGCATATACATATAAATACGTAAATATGCCAATACGTCAATACTCCAAATATATAATCAAACACACTCAATCAATCAATATGCCTTATCATGCATATATATGCCATGCCATGTCATATACTATGCCACGACGTATGTCATACCACATATCATACAGTATGTCATACATATACTATATTGAACATACATTCACATACGCACCCCTATGCCATGTTATGCATATGCCATGCCATTCATCATCCCACATGCCATGCATATGGCATGCTATACATTATGTCATGTCATGCATATGCCATGCCATTCATTATCCCACATGCCATGCATATGGTATGCTATACATTATGCCATGTCACGCATATGTCATGCCATACATCATTTTCACATGCCATGCATACGGTATGCCATACATTATACCATGTCATGCATATGATACATCATTTCACATGTCATGCCACATAACAAAAGCACATTCTACTATACATGCCATGCATATGCCATGTCACGCATCATCTCACATGCCACGCATTTGGTATGTCATACATATAACATATCATGAATATGCCATGTATTACATTATCATACATATCACACATATGATATGCCGTACATCCTTCACATGTTATACATATGGTATGTCATTTATTATGCCATGTCATAACATATGCCATATCATGCATCATTTCACATATCAAGCATATGATATGCCACTCATCTCACACGTCATGCGTATGCCATGTCACACACTTCACATACGCTATATATACACCATACACCCAACGCTAAAATAAATCAAAAACATTAACGAATAACGTTGTACGCTATTTACTATAATATGTGCTTACATATTAGGTTGCCATATCATGCATATGATATGTCATACAACGCTCACATGTCAGGCATATACCATGTTACTTTTATCGCTATATCACATGTCATGCATATGTCATGCCATCTAAATGTCATATAGCTTTATATGTCATTTTATGTGCAACCTTGCAATGCCAATTCACATGACGCATTGTGTGTTTACAATTATGCTCGCATGCTTGCCCGCTTAGGACAATTAATCCCAACTATAATGGTAAAATCAATTTTGGAAACTCATAGAATAGATCTCCACCATCCGAACCCAATCTCTGAAGGGTTTAACTAGTACTCATGCTATGGGTCAGTTGGACCAATCTGGAACCATCCGGTTGTGACTCCCTTGCGACTCTTTCAAGTCCATATCATTCCCTAAGGGAACCCTTTAGGAAGACTACACTTTCGCTCCAAGTGCGGTCCCCAGTCCATGACTTTTGCAAGCCTCACTCTAGGCCTCAGCAGAAACCGGTGCTCACAGTGGTTATGTGATATATATTTGTATATCTATGTTTCTAGCACTACTGAGTTTATCTCAGCATTTTGTCATTTGATGAACGTAGGTTCAGAGCCCTCGGGTGAGAGATCAGAGAAGGATTAGAGGTCATCAGTTGAGACAGACAGATCTTGACGTGGTATAGAACTTCTAAGGTATACTTCGACTCCTTTTAGTGGTGTAGTTAGTGAGGCAGTAGTTGTATAGCTGTTGGTGGTGATTAATGTACGCACTCGCTTGTTTGTAAGAATTCATAACAAGTTATATATATATAAGACACAGAATTGCCTGTTATAGTGTATTGCTTGAGTGTATGTTAGGTTTATCAAGGGTGTATTAGAATGTCACGCTACTTTTACCACACCACCATTAAGCTTAGAGACGTGTCCCCATACCACGTCTTCTTGATGTATCCTTTGTGGTGTAGGCATCGGTCTTCTTCTGGGGGTCGCTGTCTATGCCATGAGAGCATGTCCTCCTGGGTATGGGCCGGGTGTGACAAGTTACTTATAATTGTGATAAGGTATGATTGCCTTAAAGAGTATGATGATTTGATATATCAATGTAGATTAATGTTTCTTATTAGGAACTATAGCCATTTATTCATATTTATACAATTGATGATAATTGATACATATATGTTATGTTATGCTTATTTACTGTTTATTCTTTATATGAGATTAACAAATAATAAATAACTTATATAAAGATAAATACATTATGGTAATATTACTAAATAGTTCTTTTATCATTATTCATCAAATTACTATGATTCTATTTAGAAAATAAAGCTCACTTAATGAGTTAGACAATTATAAATTTGACAAGTAATAAACATTTAACAAGCATGTTAGTTGATATATTTGTATGGATTGATGTTTTATATTAGAATGATAAATATTTACTCATACATTTAGAGTTATTGATGATTTATAAATACATTATGAATTAATGATGAATATCATGAATTATGTTTGTGCCTAATAATAATTGCATGTAAATGACATTCACAGGTAAAATAAAAGGTTTGATGATACAAGCATATCATCATGAAAAATAACAAGTATTTTGATTATTATTTATTGATGTTAGATATGTGGTATAAAAATGTACCTTGAATTATTACTAATTTACTGTTGAGTTATCATTTTATAAATGCATACATGATATAGTCATATATTAGATAACATTAACATGATATTATAGAGGAATAAGGAGAGACATTGTGATGGATATGATATTAATGCTCTTCTATAATTTAATTTATGATTAGTAGTAATATTGATACCTTTCCACAATAAAATTGATAAATTATAATATTAATAGCTTATCAGTAAGATGGTAGGTGGTGATATTGATACCCTATCCAAGATCAATAGGTGGTGATATTGATACCATATCCAAGATCAATAGGTGGTGATATTGATACCCTATCTAATATCAATAAGTGGCGATGTTGATGCCCTACTAATGAAAGTAAAGTGTAATCAAAGATAGAAATTGATGTGATCATAGAAAAATGATGAAATGATAGAGAATAGAGGAATGTAATACATATTTGTATTCAGCATCATATGGCATATCATTGCTACAAGAAAAGAGGAATGCAATTTATATTTACATTCATTGATATATAATATATCATTGTTATTCTACTAATGTACAAAGTAAAATATGGCTAACCCATGAAAATGACACCATTCAAAGAGTTATTCACAGAGAATTATATAAATGACATTTCATAATTGGTTGTATATTTTATTAGCTATGATATTTATTTATGATATATTACCATAAATGTTCGCTATTTACTTTATTAACTAATTATATTTGTTAAAAAAGGTAAATAGAGTCTTATTCATAATATAATTATTGTTAAACATCATTGAGCTTTATACTCAATGTTTATCATTTAATGAATGTAAGTCAGGGTAGTTTTATGGGACATTCAGATCAGTGAGGTACTAGTGCAATCAGGATACTCTGAATTTTGTATGACCCTCAAATACATTTATTAACAGTATAACTTATTCCTAGTAGAGGTTTTCTTATGTAACTATCATTGTACAATTTATAGGTAGTAAAATATTTCATGTTTGTATATCAGCAAGCTACTAAAATCATCTAATGTATGGCTTGTTTCAATTATATGAGTAATATATATATATATATATAATAGTTGTGTAATGGCATGCCATAATTTCTATATGGATACTTTTATATAAAGCCACAAATAATGAAATGAATAGTTACAATTACATACTGGGTATATTATGTCAAAGTAAAAAATTTCATAGATCTTTTGTAGTGTGATTAATGGATTCCTAATTGTAAGATATATATTAATCATTTTATAAGAGCATGTTTCACCAGTTTGGTGTGATAATAATCCACTAATTTAAATCTAATTTATACTTGATTAAATTCCTTTATTCACATGCATATAAGTTATGCTCTAAGATTCATATTTGCTTTCAAATTAGGAGTTATCAATCATGTCTTCTAATCTTATATTTTAGATACCTTTAAATCCAAAACTCCTCACATGTAAGCTTAATCATTCTTTGTAATAATTTTGCACACTCTTTCTTAGATAATTTGATCATGCTTGAGGAAATTCTTTTGATTTTAAACTAGATAACACATGGCCAAAATATAGCCAAACATAAAATTAAAAACATACCCAATTATTAACAATCAAGCCTTTATAATTCTTAATTATGTACTTATATATTGTCATATGTCCTTAAACACATATCCAACCAATAATTCTATTATACTCAATAATAGCCAAAAGAATAATCAAATTATCATAAAGTTTAGTTCAGAAGGCTATTGTATTTAGCTAAAACTTTCAGGTTCATGTATATAGTTAATTCAATATACATATGGTTCTTGAATCCATAAAGCACAACCTTTTTCCCTTCGTTCTTCCTTAAGACTTATACATATACATACAAGAGTGGGTCCCTTACACGCACATGCATATTATACTTACAAAATTCACTTCAGGACCAATCTTATAATTTAGAAACATCTCCCCTTTCTAGCTCATGAAATCTAATTCTTCCTTGTCCTCCATCCAATTTCCTTATAATTTTAGATTGGTATTTAACTATTTTCCATTTTTCCTAGCCTCTAATTTCCATTAATGGTTTCATTAATTATTAATTCCATCACCTAACTTATTTGAGCCTATAAAAATGAGTTATGCAATAAGCTTTATTTTTATATAGGTGTGGTTTGTATTCAATCTTATTTATCCTATTTCTAAAGAAATGGTTAACATGATTGCTTCGAATAGACTAGCCTATAGTGCTCTTATAATATTTACTTAAATTTTATACTTTATAATGTAACAAAATTTTCTTTTGCCCCCTTTTTGTATATATATATATATATATATATATATATATATATATATTGCAATCTTGTTCCTTCCTTAATCTAAACATATTTTCATCCCACTTCATTCATTTAGTCACCCATATCATCTAAATGCTTAACTACTTATGGTATATGTTATAATTATATAGCAATTTATGTCCATCATTTCAATGAAATTCCAATGATCCATTTAGAGTCCTAACTTACAAGAAATCTAAACTCATGTGGTTGAGATAATGTGCTTATGATATTATTATGAGTGAATGATTAAATTGGCATAGAAATTATATGTATTTGACATGATTTACTTGAGTGTTGATTGAGAATTATTTGTTATACATATATGTACTTATATATGAAGGTGTATACATATTGTATGTGTATAAGTTATGCATATGATTTAAAAGAGGGTTAAGTGAAATAAAGGAATATATATATATATATATATATATATATATATATATAAGTAATTATAAAATAAAATAAAATAAAGAAGTAGGGAAGAGATAAACATTATGGGTTAAACATTTGAGCTTAACTTTGACTAAATGGGGATATATGGGGCAAGGGATATTTGTCTATGTTAAGAGCAAAATTAAAAGAGAGAAAAGAAGATCATGTAGGAAAGAAGAAGGTAGTGATAGAACTCAAAGATTAAAGTGATTAAGGTTAACTAACTTCACATAAGCTTAGAAGAAGATGATTAAAGAATAGCTAATAGAAATCTTGCTAGAGATTAAAGAGGTAAGTGCATACTTGATTTAAATTATATGTATGCATGTTTGATCACCTTATGATGATGCTTGTAAGTGCATGAAGTTTGAGAAGAATGGGATCATGTAAATCCATGAATGTTAGAATCACTTTTAACCTTATTCATGCTTAGGTGGAATTGAATGAAGTAAAAACTATGTTGAATTGTACTTGATGCATGATTGAACTTTAAATTATGTTGAATTGATGTTTTTGGCAAGTTTTGGAAATGTTTTTATGATGTTTTGGTCATGGTATTGGTTTAGGAAGCTTAGGGAACCATTTAAGGGTGTTTTGGGTGCTGAAAAATGGTGAAAATGGATATTTTTAGGGGAGGACGAGTCTTACATGACTCATGTAAGCTTTTACATGACTGGTGTAGCTTTAGGATGACTTAGATAAGTTTATTTAGTGAGGCCCGAGTTCTACATGACTTATGTAGAGTTTACATGACTCATGTGGACTCTTAAGGCTTATTTTCAGTGGATTTTGATAGGGAAACTTCATACATAACTCATGAAATTTATACATGACTTTGGGAAGCCTAAAAATGAATAAAACATGTTATTAAGTGTGGCTTTGCATGTTAAACACTTGAATAAGTGTGTATATGAAGTATAATGATGAAATTGTGTTGTAAAATGGTTAAGATGAATTGTGTAAATGCTTGAATAATGTTGATGAACTAAGAATGTATGGATGTTGCATTTAGGTATTGATAAGGAGAAAGCTACTACCTCCACACCTACAAAGGATCCAAATACGAGACATACTAGGTTTGTGCTTAATATAAGTTGCGCCTAGCAATAATTGAATAATGAAATGATATTGATAAGTAATAGCAAGGCTTGGTTGAATATAAATGGACTTGAATAATTATTATTGTATACTTTGGTTGGCTTCCACTATTGAATGATATGATATGATAAGTCATGCATTTTATCTTATAAGCATGACATATGGTGGAGGACTAAGGGAGGTATTGTGATAAATAATAATGGAGGAATAAGGAAGGCATGAATGTTACACAATCGATGGAGGAACAAAGGAGGTGAATATGTACTGAAAATAAAATAATGTGAAATGGAAACCATTATATATTGTGCATAATCAGAATAGATGAAATGAGTAATCTAGGATTGCAAATGATGATGGACAAAAAAGGGAAGCATGATGCATATAACACATACATTCGTATCATGCATAATGATCATTTATCTCATTAAGCATATGAATAAGAAATGAAACAATGTTGTTTTATAACTTTATGTTTGTTGCAAGGGAACTATAGAATGAGATTGTATTTTCAATTATTGTATGATGAGAATGAAGTGAATGAGTAGTGATTTAGTACATGGTGATGATTGAAGTTATTGATGAGTTATGAAAATATATATTACATATAATTAATTATGCTTATCTTAATACATAGTAACTATATGATTTATAGATTATTAATGCTAACCTTTTTTGTAATGTAGCTAATACCATTGCGTAACTTATAGTCATGTTCACTTTTAGTTAAGTATCATTGATTTTTATGCTTAGCGTTTGTCTATTGATGAACGCAGGCCCAAGTAGTTAGCTGAGGGTCAGGATTGAAGAACACCAGTTTGGGCAAGGTCTTGTTCATTTTGTATGACTGAGGTTGATCATCTTTTGGGCTATGTAACAAACTCCTAGCTTGTTATTTGTTTATGCAATTATCAAATTTTTAAGTAATGTTTATAAGCAGTAAATGTTCAAACTTGATTATGATTGTAAATATTGAACGTTCAATGATGTATATCTTTATCAGCACTTACTTAATCAAAGTCTATTATGTATGAACATGTTTTAACAAATGATTGATGTGAATGGTTGTTGAAATGTTTGAATCATTCATATAATTTGAATGGTAGATCTCCTTATTGTAAAGGCTTAATGTATAATGAGATGTATTGTGTGAGAATAAAGAGAATTACTAGATCCCTTGTAGGATGATTAATGTGTTTCGGTGTGGGAGCAGGATGCATTAACCATTTACGGGAGTATGTGATCCATTTGGGTGTCACAAAAACATTACTCATTCTCAATTTATAATTATATTTAGTAGAACAATAGCTTATTTCTATCACATCTCCAACTTACTTTAGCTACTTAAATTAGTTTGATAATAACAAGGACTAATACAGTTCTCAAAATCATTCCTTTATTAATTTATCATCATGTTATTATACACTATTAATAAAGTGAAAAATCAAACATGCCTAAATTAATTCAAGCACTTATCATGCTCATATTAGTGTCTAAAAGTATATGCGAAAGTGGTTGTGACATTAATCATTTCAAAGGACTCATTGAGTAGGGAATGTAGGGACATTATGTTATGCATTATGAGGTTAATTTAAAATGTGAATGTCACACCCGATTAGGGAAACATGCTCCCGTAGCGTGATTAATAAAAACTATATACTTAGGAATTCACTAATCACTTTATAAAGAATCTATAAAATTTTTTTGAAAAAAGGACAGATATATCTGATCTATTCTAATAACTATTTATAAAGTTTAGATGATTCATCCAATAGATACTATTAACATCTCTACTAATTTATAAGCATAAAAGATTTTACTACCTTTAGACTAAACAATGATAGTTGCATAATGAAATATTTACTATGAATATATTACACAGTCCAAACTTAGTTCCAATGATCATTTAAATCCTGAAAATATTTTAACTGTGCTGGTGCCTACCATATCCGGACGTTCCTTTAAATTATCCTAACCTGTGTTCATCAAATGATAAACGCTAAATATAAAACTCAATAGTGACTAATAATAAGAATGTTATGAATAGAAGTTAATTACCACATTATGATATGAAAATGATTAATAAATTAATTAATTAATTAAGAAAGTCTATAATAAATATAACGATAAATAAAATGATCCCATTAATATTCAGTTACTCTAGCAAAGATGGATAAGGAGTTCTGACAGTTCTCTCTATAAAGAAATCAGCTTTCCTGTAAATCAACCAGAATGTCTTTCTATTACCAATATAATGGCATTCATAAAATCATTTTACCAATATTGAATTATCATGATAATAAATAATAAGCTTCTACTATCAATTATGTATACTCATCAATTTTCCATATATCGGTTACAATTTTGCTATATCAATCGTATAATAGTGATAACACACTTAATATTCACAAATGCAAAATTTAAGTTGCATTCTTTATATGCGTAAGAATGATATGCTATATAATAATGAATGTATATGTATAATGTATTCCTTTATTCTCTATCATTTCATCCTTCCTCTGTGAATTCACCTTTTTCTTTGAATTCATCATTTCTCTATGATCATAATAATCTCTATCAGTAATTGTGCACAGCTTATACTGGGCATTTTTTTCAACAATTTATTTATTTTTCCCCATACCTCTATATTTTCTATATTTTCTTTTCTGTACCTATAACTATTTTAATACCACCATTATATCACCTTGTATATATATATATAACTGTACTTCCCTTATTCCTCTGTAATGTTATACCAAAGTTGTATGATGCATGTCTTTATCATGTATGCAAGTACATGATGTCCATACAACTGTAATTCAATACCATTCCTAAATATCAACATATCAATTATCTAGTAATAATAAATAATAATTAAGTATTCGAACTATTTTGCATAACACATATGCGTCTATATAATAACGGCATAACTATAAATCCATAACGTCGTAAAATACATCAATATTCCATATATCCAATATCAATGTAAAATAATTAAACATTTGTATCACTTTACGTTATGAACCTTGAATTAATAATAATGACACTATAGTGATTCTATAACCATCCAAGATATTCATATATTTATATAAATAAGTTAGAAGTAACTTCAGACGAATGAATTAGTAGTCGTTATTTCAATCGACAATCCACTATGTATACATATTAACTAAATACACATTAGTTATTCATAACTTGATTTATTCAATTGCAATTATAAAGTAATTATCTATAACATACCATATGTTATCTGTTGATCTCATTTCTAGAAGATAGCCATGTTAAAACACGCTCTCAAATAGAGTTAATCTTATTAATAAAATATAACAACTATATTGCATATAACAAGTCATGATCACCTCTTTTCATTTTTATGAAATAGTACAACTTACGTGGCAATCTTATTTATAAAATATTGGTTAATAACCATAGATATAACCGACACTACTTACATTCCTAAAATGTAACGAACATAATATATATATTGAACCATATCATCATAATTAGTATAATATATTTGGGAATATTATTTATACCCGTTAACAAAAGGCACAAACCTATCTTTGCTTTATCTTCATTCATACACAAAGTAGAAATAGTAATTTTTTTATTCCCCTCGTATGTACTTGAGTTTTACGATATTTAAATTAAGTATATCATATGTTAATATTACCTATTTACTTACACATATATAATATATTTATATAGTGATGGCATAATTATAAATCAATAAGATTTCCAACATTAATAAATAATAGTCAGATATGCACAAAGCTACACAATATTGCGCTTGTATTATTAAACTTTCAATTTTACCTATAAATCTTATTTACAGGTCATTTGTCATTAAACACAAACCTATTTTTGCTTTTAACTTTGTATATCCAAGAAATAGAGGTAACGATTCTGCCACTGTAACTTCCCCTTTCACATCTTGTTTCTCTCATAGGTTTCATATCCATTATGCCACAATTAGATACATTATTCCTCTAATAAGAGACATAGTTAGCCGGTATTATCTTTCCCCAAATAATTTTTAACAATTATATATGTATATATGCACGCCAATGAGGCAGGAAAATACTGCCAGCTATTACATGTTTTGATTCGCCATCAGAGGGGTACGTGATCTACTTTCTGGCATGCTAAGAATACCCATCATAAGCCTAAACGTTAATAAACAGAACACAATGGTCCACTGATTTAGATGCAAAATACATTGGGGTCAGGATTCCTATAATTCAACTAACTCTACTCACCAGTTCAGCTACTTTATTAGTTTTAAACTTTACCTATCCAAAGCTCGTATACATATTTCAGCAGCCCCAAAACGAAAAATTCATAGTTTATTTCTTGCCCAATATGTAATACAATAGCTAAAAGATCTTCCTGCCTTGTGTACATGAATCACGATAGTTATATACACTTCATATTCCAGCATAATCAAGTTATATTCCCATCTTCTTAAGTTCTTTTTTTTTTTTTAACGTGTGATCTCACATACAATCACATGAATTGTCTACAGCTTAATATCATCATATAAAATACATTCCCAGCTAACATTTAGTTCAAATACTTGAGTAATTCATGGGTTTAGGTACCATTAAGAGTCATGTATGTTAATCAGGTGGGTTGCGTTTATGCGTGCACTTCAGATACACACTTTCATGATTCATTAGCCACAAATTCCACTAATTTAAATCAAACCTCCAGCTCCTTCTTACACCAACAGGTGCGTGGAATGTCATACCAGCATTCCAACTCTACAACACACACGCATAAGTTACCTCAACTCATACCAAGCCTCAAGAAAAGTGGGAAAGTCAACATTCATAAATCCAATTTCCACGTGATTCACTTTTAAATTATTATGACTTAATTAGTTCAAAATGCCCCATTACATATTGCTTATTTACCCTTAACTTCCACGTGTTTAACAGTCAGCAAAATAAGTAACTAAATGATCGATTATCTTACTCGATTCAATGGAACAGATGCAAACGAAAATGTCCAATCTTAAACATAGAGATTATAACAGTTCTTACGTGCCTCTTGCTTAATACAATCTTTTTTTTTTTTCCTCAGGTTTACTTCCCACGCATTATTCGGCAACCGACCAACAGCCTAGCCACCATTTATCTATACTACGTAAGATATATTTCTGGTTCAAAATTAATGGTCCTTTCTAAATTTTCTTTAGTGCAAGAAGATTAACTACACTTTTCAACCGTTTATCTCTCTGCTTCTTTCCTTTTGTTTCTCTCTTTATTTCTTTCTGTAAGAAAGGCAGTTAATACAGTTACTTTAAAATATATATATAAAAAGGAAGGTTTTGCAGTTCAATGTTTCTTGGCGTGTGTGAATATCAATCTTCTGTTTATGCATAATTGATTTCCTTGCTAACCAATTACACTACCTGAAAGATAATTATAATCTTTAAAATTCCCAGCATCTTAAGAGCATATGGCTAGTGTTTAATTCATCCGCAGTTACCAACTAGCAGAGCATGTCATAGAGAAGGAACATAACCTTACTGTCCAAACCGTATATCAACTTTTATCACATTTCATATCACCCCCTTCTCTATCACGTTGCTAACTGTCATCCTAAAGCCTATAAATCATTTCGTAAATTCCACCTCAGTCTTATATCTTCATTCAAACTTAATATACACACGCATCAACACAATAAGTTAACTCTAAAGCACATATGTAACATGTTCATAACTCTTTTAAGGCCTTGTTTTATTACATGATTAGATGGCATACAAATAAATATATCAACTCATAACATAGAACGCCCAAGAATCATATATCCTTCACAAGATCATTACGTTTTAGCTCATAAATTACCTGGGATACTGCCTATTTACAGCACCTTTTGTCATTCGCCGAAGCTGGATTGCTCAAACCCTCCGACAATAGACAGAACTAATTTTCCTTTCTCTCATAGTCTTCCTAACGCACCCAATTGCCTCTTAAAAATACGCAGCCCACCGCCTTAGTCAACCATTTTTCCTTCTATTCTATCAGGCGGTGGTTTTTGTCCTACTTCCCCCTTCAATTGTCCCTACGCTGCTCACCATCCTATTATCCTTAATCAAACCACTTTTGTACATAAAAATATTTAATTTAACATTAGAACATAAATCATTTAGTTTAATATTTAGCCCATTTAATAACAGTTTTTTGTTAGATTCTCATATGCTCATTTCAGCATAATCATGTATAATAATTTATGGTATTAATCATTTCTCTTTAATATAAATATATGAATTATTTTTTAATATTGACTATATTTATAGATTAATACCACCATTTGTTTCGCATAACAAATTATAAATGTGCATTTCGATTATTTTATTCGCCATTAACTAATATAATAGACAATTCTATTTATGTCATATTAAATGCACTCCAATGCTACGTACCTTAATTAACTCATAATAAAAATACTACCATTTAAATTACAGAAAGTTATGTATAATTCTAACCAAACTTCATTTAATTCTTTATGCATTTGGTATCATTAATCTCATTTCCTCATAACTCTCAATAACCTAAGGCAAACAAATTCCACAAACATATACACGCAGCAACCTATGCCAAATTTCTGAGATGCTTCTATTTAAGTACATTAATCAACAACCATCCAAAAAACTTAGCAAACAAAAATGATGGGTATGATAGTACTTTTACTATATTACTCATAAAAAAATTCCTTTGCTGTCTATAACTATATTTTTTAACATTACGAGTCATATAAGTATCTATACATTTAAATAAAATAGTTAAACATTTGCTATATTTTATTTTGTTCTTAATACCATACCAATAATATAAATATTTGTAAATATAATAAAATAATGCAAATTCTAAATTTATATCATTTATTAGGCTAGAATTTAATTTCGGTTGATAACAATTTAGCCACACACAATTTAGGCTTAGGCATAGCCTCATATAGATCCTTATTTGGTAGTCAATAATCTCAGCATCACGTATGGTATTTATGATTAACTCATATGCTCAATTACATACACAACCTTAATAAATTCTTATATAGCAAATTCATTGATAACTACACATAACAAAACTCTCAATTCATCGAATATAATAAATATTCAATATGCCTAAATTAATTTGACATAATAAATCCTAAGTGTGTAATTATATAGGATTTATATGTATAACGATAAACATGACATCATGTGACATCCAAGGCTTACAAGGGCAGGGAGTGGATGCCAGTGCTATAGAGAGTATGGACAAGGAATGGCTCCTGGCAGGCATCTAAGCATAGGGGCACATGAATGAACTGATCACACACCCGAAGAAGAGGGATCTTGAGACTGTATAGTTGAGTGATTTCGAGATAGTGTAAGTATAAGACTGTACTATTAATACCAACAAGGTGCACTTACCTTTGGTGCTCATTCTATAAGAATGTCATAGTTAAGCATGCTTGACTTAGAGTAATTATAGAATGGGTGAGGACAAAGCATGCTGGAAAGATCTTATATTGGATTGTGGAGACAGTAGTCAAATCAAATTGTTACAGTGAATATTTTAGCTTATGTAAATTATAATGGGTTAATAATGGTAATTATTTTGAATTAAGTGAAATAAACTTTCACATAGTTAATAAGTAAAAGTTACTTAAACCATGGGAATAAGCAATAAAATTGGAAGGAAGAAGGATAAACATTAAAAAATAATTAAATTTGAAATATGTTAAGAAACTATATGCACGTATCAAGTAACTAGAAAAATTAAATTAGTCAATGACATTAATACATTGATCTTGAAATAAATGTCAACATAATTATTGATTTAAGTAAAGAATGCACTTAGACAATAAACCAATGTTAGATATAGAATCATAAGATTAAAAATTCACCTAAAGATGTCAATAATAATACAAACATGTTAAGTTCATTTAAATCAACCTTATTAAAGCATATATGATTTTGTATTTCATTGATTTCAAGATATATTAAATATCTTGAGATTCATAGTAAAAATTGGTGGCGAAGTTAGGTATGATGCAAGAAAATGAACATAAAAGCATTTTAAATTATTTAACATGTACAAATATGAAAAATATATAAGGAATAATTTTTTGAAATATCATACAAATATAGGGAACTCTATCAAAATTTTGGTAGAAATTAAAAGAAAATGACTCCAAACAACATAGTTTAGATTAAAAAATAATTCAACATGAATTCATATAGAACCGTAAATATGTAATTTTTATATTTTAGCTAGTGACAAAGGACTAAAATGATTGAAATTACAAGAATATATCTCAGTTTCTAGAATTATGGTTAGGCATATAATATTTTAAGATTTGTGCACATATATATTTTTTGTTTTTAATAAATTTATTATTTAAATTGTTTAATGTGAATATGGTTTTGTTATTATTAAGTTTTCCTCATTGAAATTTTATTGGTTTAAATGTTGCAAATTGTTTATTGTTTTAGAAATTTTATAATCATTATTATTGCATTTAATATTCTATGGTAAATTTTACCAAATGGTATATTTATATGTTTAATATTGAATTTTACTTGTATTAAAGCATAATTTATTAATTTTTACTATGCAATTCGAAGATGTGATTAGATATACCATGTACTATGACATTATTAAATAATGTGATTTATTATATTATGTTTCTAGAATTATTGGAAAATATGTTCATATGGTTTAAATGCTTATAACTCATTACAATTGAAGATTATATGATATGTCTATTATGATTATAAGGATTCTCTAATAGAATTACATGCTCACTAGCAAGGTTGAGTATAAGGAATCTGTGAGCTGCCGTATCCGTTTTCGCGCTTTCTACGTGTTTTAACTTTTGAAAAAAAAAGCAAGCGTGGATTGTGGAGTCGCCACCTAGTTTGTTTCTATTAACCCAATTGAATTAACTTTAAAAACTAGGAAATAAAACCTTGGTTTTTCAGAGTTGAAAACATCCTTAGTTTCTTCAGAGTATGGGTTCGGGATTTTCAAATCTATTTGTATTCTATCTTGATATGCTCGATTATTTAATTTAATGAAAGCTCCTAGCACACATTTAAGGTTCAAGTTCAATTAGCATACTTTTCATGGCATAAGGCGTACAAGGAACAATCACATGTAATAAGGCATAAATAAAGCATAAAGGAAGCAATAAAGGAAAGCAGTAAAGGGCGGTAAAGTAAATTGTGGGCAAATACAACCCACCCAAAAGGAAGAAGGCGAGAAATAAAAAGACTTTGGGTATTTAAAATACAACCCAACCAAACAAATAAATAAAAGCCTAACCCTAATGTGAGGTCCGAGGCCCAATTGCACTCTTCGGGATCCAAATGGGCTCATTTGCAATTAGGCCTCTGGCCCAACTAAGCATCCAATCCAAAACTAACCCTCCTCCGTCTAGGGTTTACCTAATCCTGCAAATACAAAGCACAAGCGCATAAAAGGAAACAAATGCAAATATGGCAATAAAATCAAATACACAAATTAAGGCATAAATAAAGCATATCATATTCAAATCATGCAAATCATACAAATATGGCAAGAATGGCAAATATGGCAATAACGCTAATCAAGCAACAAATCACCAAATCATGTAGATATGCAAATCAAATATAAAAGGAAAAAGAATCAAATATGGACAAAAACAATCATGGCAATTATGTCAAATATGCAATTAATCCACAAATTATGAAAACATGCCTAAAACATAATGGGGAAAACA